>JAHDVE020011143.1:0-60000 GCA_022606495.2 Halesus radiatus
CAAAATTGTGATGAAAAAAAATGGAATTAATTTATCAGGCCACCATACCCGTTAACGGAAAACAGGACCTGATAATGCATGGACTCCGCCTATTTTTAATCAAAAAGTGTTGAGTCGACTCAAATTTCACTGTAAAACGACATCATGCAGTTCTCAACTTGCTAATTCCAGGGTTTTCTCAACTCCACGCGAAAAAGGCTTGAACTCCAGAAAACCTTCTGCTGCTAATTATTTTCAGGTCTATCATAAAACATTTCACACAAAAGTAATAAATAATAAACAGGAGTAGGTACTTAGACCTTCAGTTTACAGTTCACCCGATGTAGCGTGGGAGGTATACGAGCAAAACGCGCCATATTTTGTACAATTTTTGGATTATTAATTTTAGCAATCTCGGTTTTACGATATGAAATAAACTTTTACAATGCCGCCGTGAAACATGAGTGTCATATAATTGAATTTGGGTCGGTAAGGTAGGTAACTACTGCGAAGGTTGTTTCATGAGTATAAATTTTTTAAATTTATTATTTACTCTCGTACAACAGGAGGCGTAGGAATACGTTTGACCGTCTCCTTTATACTTTGATCCGGAGAATTCAGAAAGTACTACAAAATAATTTGAAAAAATTTCTTGCTTATGAACATCGGAGTAGATCGATCAGTGTAAATATGGGAATCAATTTCAACGCGAGTAAGTACAGTTTTCAAATCTAGATATTTAATTAAGTGGAACAAAAAAATTGCATCACCATGGCAACAAATTATACACTTTCAAATTTGAGGTTACGCGGGACTCACGAATTTGACAATTGACAGGAAAAACGACATAATTCGTCTTTATTAATGTTACTCCTTTTTACCAACAAACCATTAGGAATTTAAACGACTGCAGTGCTTTCCTTTTTATTCTACGTTTATGCGTCAGACTGGTCACTACTTTTTAAATAGGTAGTTTTTAATGCAGATCCGACCTAGTGTAATAGAACAAGTGTTATGTTCTCTGGTCATCAAATATCAGTCGCGAGGGAGAGCGTTCTGTTTCAATGAGTTTCAAAACATTAAAATGCAGGTAATAATATAATGTATCGTTCTAGAATACATTTTACATTATATGGTCACCAAAGTAAACTATACACGAGGAGGATATTTGACACATACGTGTGTCGTCTCGCTAAGTTCGCGGCCATATTGGAGTAGCGCACAAAAACGCAGGCGACATTTTTGCGCTCTTTAATAACCGGAGCCAAAAACTGTCACAATTTTATCACGGTACGTGTTAACGCGCATTAGTGCTACTCTTCTGACGCTCATCCCGCGGGATGTGGGAGGGAGTTAGCAGGAGTCGCTTCAACACCAAACTACCAACTTCTAAAAGTTTCAAGTATAAAACTGACAACTGGAAGTTGGAGAAAGTCTGCAGCCACCCTTAAAGGGGGTGGGTTACAGGGATAAGTCCGGATGAACGGATAATCTGATGGTAGTAATGCAACAAAGAGCAGGTAAACAATCCTATATTACATGTACATAATGCTCTTAAATGGTCTTCACGCATACGTTTGAAGAATTATTGTAAAAGTTTCTTACAAATATTGTGAAATAAAAATGAACATGAGGAGAAATTTATGAAATAACACATTCACGAAGTACCACTTCGCTCAGCTTACGTCGAGCTTTCAATTACATTAATTTTATTAGGAAAATTAGACACTAAAGAACAAACAAAAAACCCGGAAGTAAAAATTCAACAAAAATGTTGGTGTATGATAACTTATATCTACATATTATACAAACTTATATTTTTTTAAAGGCGCACGAAATATGGCAGGAAACATTTAAATAAACATTTGGAGAATGCAAATGTTTAAGAAAACCTTTTTGTTCTTTCAAATGTGAAGGGTTGCTAGACATAAAATATAAAAATTTCTGGGAATTCAGAGACGTGTGGATGAATTTTTAAGCATGGTAACTTCATTAAAGTGTTACACAGGCTGGCAATGCTTTTTTTAAATTTGCTACGTGACAGAAGAGCGCGCGTAAAATCATTTTTTTGTCTACAGAGGAAGAATTCAGATTTGTGTACGGATCTATAATTTACGTATGTGAATATACGAAGAATGTGAATATGTGAAGGTTCATTTTTTATTCAGAACAAAAACAAAAATTATTAAACGTATTCGAATATTTGTGGCTAGTTATTATACGAGATAATATACGTAGATAATAGCATCACGTGGTAAGGTTTAGGTGGAATAAATCTAATATATCCAGTATTTTATTTTATGACATCTTTGTCTACAGCCTTTTTTCACCCAAACACTAGTGGGCCAGCGGCGTACAGTCCATAATGCCCGGTGTACACGAGGCCAGTTTAACAAGCCAGGATAGCTAGCTATCGCCAGTAACCTAGTAACCCAAGAACACTAGCTACGTGTAGAAAGAACTGGCTTCGTTTTGAATCCAGTGAACTAGAGAGGAAGCCGGTAAGTCAGCGTCTCAAGACAGGATAGTTTAATAGAATGGGGTTCTATTATTTGAGCTAGTAGCGCCCCCCACCACTGAACTTTCTACCCTGGCTTTGTGTCTAGCATCGTGTGGCCGCCCGCAGCTAGTACATGATCGGCTAGTGCACGGTGACAATGCGCTATATCTTTTCTGATACACGTTAACAACTAACTAACATTACGCCGTTTCTCCGCAAGGGTAGGCAGAGAGGACGGACCGCCAAACAACTCGAGTTTGGCATACACTTCTTGCTTCATTCTCATTTATACAACGTCTCATACATTCTCTTCTGTTATTCCGACTTCTGACATGACCCGACTCAAGTATTTGATTCACTTCATCGTGCCATGTCTTCCTCGGACGTCCCCGGCTTCTTCTTCCATTCACATTCACGTCATATATTCTCCTTACACTCATTTCTTCGTTCATTCGCTCTACATGCCCAAACCATCTAAGCATCCCTTTCTTAATCAACCCTGCATTCTTTACGAATCTCAACATTTTTCACACGATCATAGATGGTTTTACGACATATTCGCAACAGAGATCTCATTTCTACAGCATTCAGTCTACTTCCATCCTTCCTCTACCAGTTCCATGCCTTACTGTCATACATCAGTGTTGGTATTAGCACTCCATTATGGACTGCTAGCTTCAAATCTTCGGCCAATTTTTTTTTAGCGCCAACCGCATTCAGTGCTCCTCTAATGGAGTTTCCTGCATTCACCCTTCTTTCAATATCCCTATCAGTCTTTCCACCTCTCGTAAACATTCTTCCCAAATACATAAACTCATCGACCAGCTCCAAGTATTCATCATTCCCAACTATATTGCACACTGTTTTCGTACTCTCTCTTTCAAACACCATAACTTTAGACTTACTTACATTCATCATTAGCTCATCCTTCATACATACTTCGTTTATCCTAGATAGGAGGGACTTCCATACTGTTAGCAATCAGCACCGCATCATCAGCATACAACAGGCAACATACTTTTAGATTACTCATTTTGGCGCCCAAGCCCAGCACTTTCAATTCTCGCATACAATTATCCATGCCATAGATTGAATAACCACGGTGACATTACGCAGCCACAGGATACGATCCTAAAAATGCCAAAACTTGTTAATGAGATTAATTTAATGTTTATACAATTGTATCATGATAAAGAATATCTGTGGAACGCTAGTATTTTATCTAATAAAGATAAGTTTATGCTTAATTCATCGTTATAAAACATTTCTGCTGAATTAATGACAATCGGCATAATAATGCCTACATAAAAATAAATTCATAATGTTGACCATTTATAACATTGTTCAAACCATTCATATCATTGTAAATACATTTTCAATGTGTTTCTTTTAGGTAATCTGTTCATTTTTCCCCGCGGACGGACGCGGACGGACGCGGACGTGGTTACCGTAGTCACTACTATAATACTGGCTTAAAATATCCTAGCATCGTGTAAACCGCTCTAGTTTGTGCCAAGCCAGGTTAGTAACCTGGGATCTTGTCAGGACAGGACGCCGGCAAACTGGCTTCCTATCCTGGCTTGTTATACTGGGCTCGTGTGCACTGGGCATAAAGGCTGAAAAGCTGTGCCTACCCTAAGAAGAAATTATAGAACAATTTAAGAAGGCGACAAATTTCTAATCAAAATAATTTTTTTACATGATAAGAAACTTGTATGCTCATTTATTCAGTTGGCCATAACAATCAGCGGGAAGATGATAATAAAATAGTCGTTTTCAAATATTCAATGCACAATTCATACCCGAACTTGAAAGACTACACACAGCCTACCTTTGGTGATAGAGCAATGCACGCCACTGTTGTGGGCCCAATTGTGCCACAAGTTAAATACATATATTCACTATTTTATTTATTTATTTACATTGGGGATAATTGTATTTGCAAAACATAGTAATTTATCATCAATTGAGGTAAATGTAAGTTGAAGTTGTCTGGTCGATATTAATTCCTAGCGAGACATATTGCCCGTTCTAAGGAATTAATTATGTGGTGGATATCAAAATATCAACTTGTAACTTTTTATTATTTTTTAATTTATTGTCGAAGCTCTTTTCGGTTGGTTCCGAAATTGTACTAGAAAAAAAAATAAAATGAAGATATAGAAGAAAGAAAGAAAAAAACGAACAAACGAAAATTATGTACTCTTAAAAAGTTAAGTAATATTTTTTAACAGGTTCTCGGACTTCGTTCTTCCCAGGTCAATAAGCCATTTGGTAATATTTTGGTCGAAGGATGACAATTCGCAGTTAAGGTTAAAACCTTGAAGGAGATTTTATTGTAGATTTTTAGTGAATGATAGGTGTGTGTTTTTTGGTACATTGTAGTTGCACTCACTGGGATTGTCAAATCATTTCTGCTACGGCTTCTAGTTTGATACGTGTGTTCGATTTTACTAATATATTCTATATTTTAGTGTACATTTGTGATGAATTTTGTGTCTTGAAAAATGTCCAGAGCACTAAAATCTTTATAGATCTATGCACTAGGATGCCTGCAATGTTACCTAGTGATGACTCTGATTACTGCTTTGTGTGCCTTTAGTAGAGGGTCAATTATTGTAGTTCCTGATCCCCCCAGCCAATAATACCGTAGGTTAAGATGGAGTTGCACAGCCCGAAATATAATTTTCTTTAATTTATTTTTTTAATACATTTCTTAAAGCATAAATAACGTATATTTATTTTGTAACCTTTTATGCAATATCTTAAATCTGATATTTAAACTTGAGGTTATTATCTATAAATATACCTAAATATTTTATTACGTAAACACATTTAAGTGCATCACAGTAACAAAGTATCTGAGTGTTTTAACTTATGCAATTTGATTTATATATCTGCATTATGTGTGGTGTACTCGGTTGTCCAGCCTTAGTGGAACTGAATCTAAGATATTTCATTTTTTGTGGCGTTTAATGTAAGAAGGTTTTCTTCAAGCCATTGCTAGTGGTGGGTTTCATTCCAGCAATTTCCTTCGAATAGTAGAACTGTGTCATCTGCAAAGCACTAATTTTGCTGCCTATTGTTAAAGAGCATAATGCATTTATGTAAATTATAAAAAGTAGGGGTCCAAGCGTACTACCTTGAGGTACACCATAATTAATCTCTAGTGAAGTGCTCATAAATATACTGTTTTTCAATCGCCTCTCTATCTGTACTGTCAAATCTACGTGATATAAAACTCTTTACCAAGTAATATGGCCTGCCTGTTATTCCTATGTGATGTAGTATTTTGAGGGGAAGCTTGTGAGAGATTGTGTCAAAAGCCTTGGCAAGGTCTAGCAATATTGCGATGGTTTTCTTTCCGCAGTCTATATTACTAGAGATAGTTTCCGTAAGGTGTGCTATATATACCTTCATCGGTTCATCTTCCCGGCATAAAGCCGTACTGCTGTGGGCTCAAAAGGTTATGACTTTCTACGTAACTGCTTAAACTATTTTTGAAGATTTTTTCTATGAGTTTTGAGATGGTGCTCAGAAGAGATATGGCCCTATAGATTTCGACTTGGTTTTTTTGTCCGCTTTTGTATATTGGAACAACTAAAGATTTTTTTATGTGTTCGGGGAAAATCCCGGAAGAAACACTTCTGTTAAAAATGTACAATAATGTCAATTATAACTCCCTATAGATTTAACCATGTTTGTGTTTAACCATGTTGAGTGTTTAGGTTACCAGGCCCTTTTGCATGTGTCGGTTTCAGGCTCAGAATAATTTTCTTAATCTCTTCTTCAATGGCTGGTGAGAACATTCATTGATTTATAGATTGTTTACCAGTGATTCTTCAGTGTGATTGGTTTAGCTTCGAACCAATACTAATAAAATATCGGTTAGTTTTGCACGCAATCATATCTGAATCAGTAATTATTATATGGAGTTCATTAATGTTAGTGTTATCGTTTTTTTAGTTATATTTCGAACAATTTTCCACATATTATTTTACTGGAGGGGTCCTTATCAAATTGTTGTTTATAATATCGTCATTTAGCTTTACGAATGACATCTTTACAAATATTTCGATATCGATTACAGTTTTGTTGTTTAGAAGTATTCGAAGGGTCTCTTGTCGAAGATGATTTCTTTTGTGAAAAGCTTTCTCAATACCACTATTAATTCACGGAGTAACTAACTAACTAACTAACTAACTAACTAACCATCACGCCGTTTCCCCGCAGGGGTAGGCAGAGAGGACGGACCGCCAAACAACTCGATCTTGGCATACACTTCTTGCTTCATTCACATTCATACATCGTCTCATACATTCTCTTCTATTATTCCGACTTCTGACATGGCCCGACTCAGTATTTGATATTGCCATGTCTTCCTCGGGCGTCCCCGGCTTCTTCTTCCATTCACATTCGCGTCATATATTCTCCATACACTCCTTTCTTCGTTCATTCGCTCTACATGCCAAAACCATCTAAGCGTCCCTTTCCTAATCTTGCTCACTACGCTTACATCAGCCTTGCATTCTTTACGAATCTCAGCATTTTTCACTCGATCATACATGGTTTTACCACCATTCGTCTCAGAGATCTCATTTCTACAGCATTCAGTCTACTTTCATCCTTCCTCTGCCAGTTCCATGCCTCACTGCCATACATCAGAGTTGGTATCAGCACTCCATTGTGGACTGCTAGCTTCGCTTCTTTGGACAACTTTTTGTTTGCGCCAGCCGCGTTCAGTCCTCCGTTAATGGAGTTTCCTGCATTCACCCTTCTTTCAATATCCCTATCAGTCTTTCCATCTCTCGTAAACATACTTCCCAAATACACAAACTCGTCTACCTGCTCCAAATATTCATCATTCACAACTATATTGCACACTGTGTTCGTACTCTCTCTTTCAAACACCATGACTTTATACTCATTCTTCATACATACTTCGTTCATCCTAGATACGAGGGACTGTAGATCTTCTATTCTATTAGCAATCAGCACCGCATCATCAGCATACAACAGGCAACAAACTTGCAGACTACTCATTTTTGCGCCCAAGCCCACCTCTTTCAATTCTTGCATACAATTATCCATGTATAGATTGAATAACCACGGTGACATTACGCAGTTTTGCTTAACACCTTTTGTGATGTCAAACCACCCCGTAAAATCACCGTTTGCCCTAACAAACGCAACACTTCCCTCGTACAGAGATGCGATTGCCTGTATAAGATTTGTACTCACTCCATACTTGGACAACACCTTCCATAACTTTTTCTGTCAACTCGGTCGTATGCTTTTTGTAGATCTACAAAAGCAAAAGCACAGAAAAGTTTCTGGTTTTTTGCCAGAAACTTCTCTGTGAGCATACGCAGCGAGAAAATCTGATCCATGCATCCCCTTCCGCTCATAAATGCACCTTGCACATCCCATATTTTATCCTTTGTTTTCATTTGTACCCTTTCAATCAATATCCTACCATACAGCTTTCCAACTGAGCTTAGCAGGCTAATAGCCCTGTGATTTCCACATTCCATGCGTGACCCTTTACCTTTGTATAGAGGCATGATCACAGCCCTTCTCCAATCTAATGGGGTGTAACCCTCCTCTAAACACTGGTTAAAAAGTTTGCATAACCATGTGAGAATTATACGGCTATCTCCTTTAAAGTATTCAGCAGCAATATTATCGAAACCAACAGCCTTACCATTCTTCATACAATTAATTAATCTTTTAATTTCATCCATGCTGATTTTGGGAACATTCACGCCATCGTCATTCATACCTGACTCGCCACTGGAATCACTATCACTCGGGTTGCTTTCGAAGACCTCTTCAAAGTATTTCATCCATCTCTCTTTTATATCTTTCTCATTCGTCAGCATTTTTCCTGAGCCTAATTGTGAGCAATGTGACAGTCTTTAGAATTTTTTGCCACGTATGAGTTGATTTTATTAGTAAAAATATTAAGAGCATTGTTTACTTCATTCTCTCTACAAAAATCAGACCACTGTTTTTTAATTGGGTCTTTTGACAAGCCTACGTAACTAAAAGAATTGAAATGAGTCGATTTTATTTTTTTACTTTGCAAAGAATCTGGTATGCTTATAGCGGTCGTGTAATGACCAGATATTGTATTATAAATTACAAATGCAGTGGAGTATATTATATTTCTCGTATTTATATGATCTAAACATGAATTGCAGTTTCCTAGAACTCTAGTCGGAGATTTAATGTTTAATACGAAGTTATTTTCCGCCATAACACATAAATAGTCGTAAGATTGTCTGTGTATTTCACCATAAGTATTAATGTTTATGTAACCCATAATTTAAAAAAAAAAAACACAATCACCACAATTATTTTTTTTTAAAGTGGCTAATTTTAGTGTCAGAAAATGTTAATTCAATAAAGCATGGGACTGAAACATACATACTATTACATGCATGCCACATACTCGTACGGACTTGCAAGTCAATATTTACAAAAATAAAACAATAACACTCCATAACTTGTACAATCAAGTGTTTGGAATCAGTAATAATACAGGTATTAATTAAAAGATTCAAGCCGGGGTTGAAGCGGTATAGGTTTTGTACTAAACCTACTCTATTTCGGCCCTCGCCGGAGTTCAACTGGTATAGGTTTTGTAAACACGCGTCCCGGAACAATCGAGCGCACGCGCGTTGCGTCAACGCATTACTACCGTATTTGTATTACTTTCTATAGTGCACAAAGATAATAATTGCATGACATAGATAAATAAACAGGCAACAGGATTTAATTTATTTATTTATTGTATCGTGTTGTAACAGTTAAATTAAAAAGAAATGAGTGAGTAACATAGAACAGTTTTTACGCGCGAAATGAAATCCACTTTTGTGGACTTATATGCTTTCTGAATTATCGCGCAGGTCCAGTATTCCGGAACGAGGCAACTGAACGGCCAAAGCCCCAAAAAGAATACTTCAAAAGTAATAATTACCAGAAATATTAATTAATTAGAATTTATTACTTGTGTAGGTGGTTACGAACGTGTATATCAAATAGTAACGAGAGATTTTATTTTCCTCTGCCCCTTTACCTAGATTTAAATAAGATATAGATTTCATTTAAGGGTTGCCGATATAAAGCAAGTACTTAAGGCAAACAAAGAACACCTTTGATAGAAATTTTCAAAAGTTTGGACGTACCAAATGTACTAGAAATGTATGCCAAAAATATACTATTACAACTATTCAAAAATATCCAACTCCCCACTAGACCACGTATTCATAACACTAGCTCGAATCAAAATGACATAAAAAACATTCCATGTTTGAAAACACTTTCAGACATGGAAACTAGATATATTTTGCAACAAAACTCTACAACATCCTTCCCCCAGATATAAAACGAATAGAAATGTTTAACGAATACAAGTCAAGAGTTAAAGTATAAATGAAAAGGGTCAATGAAATAACCTTAAAAACGACATATTAGATGTACCTAAGAAGGTGACATCAAATTAAATAACTCTAGTCCGCCTCAGTACAGGTATCCCTGTGAAGAGAATTGAAAAAAAAATCGAATAGTTTACAAAATGTAATAATTAGTATCTAAACCATTTTGTAAAACTGTTATTCTGTAAACATGTTTATATTTACACCATATTTTGTATTCTCACGTGCTTATACAGTCGCTAACGAAAAAATTAATTTACAGGCAAAGAAAAACTAATGATGAGTTTAATTCGTCTATCTCCATTTGTCAAATAATAAGCTATTGTTTATTTGCATTTGGCACATATTTCATACTCAATTATTAATATTAAGTAAACGACACATTCATATTTATTTTTTTGTTTCAGACGTGGAAAGGGTCAACGGAAAACCTACGTGAGACACATGAAGAGGTTCCCAAACTTGAAACTTTCATTTAATTTTCAAAAATTCAATTCACTTCTCAAATTTGACTAATTTTTTATTTTATAGGTACCCTAAAAAATAATAATAATGACATATATATATTTTTTAAACATTAACAAAAGAAAATCCAAACCTTCTAGCACAGGTGAGCAAATACAAGTGGTGACCCAAACATACCTGAAAAAAAAAGAAAAATATAAAATAGCACCCCCAGCTTGAGAACAACTTTACATGAACACGATTTATTTATTTTCCATAGCATTGAAGCCAAATAATGGAGAAGAAAGGCTCTGTTTAAATGTGGTGACATTTCAACAAAGGAAAGTAAACAGGAACAACATTTATTTTGAAGGAAGTGTTGTTTGGATGAGTGGATATGTGTGTTTTTTCATTGTACAAATACTTACATAGGAACTTGAAAAGAGTATTACACGTGTTAAAGAACAATAATTCAAGATAAAAACAAATAGAAGAATGGGTAAAATAAACAGTAATCATTAGAAATCCTTTGAGTAGAGCTGTAAGTAAAGTTGCTGAAAATTATATTATATTTCCAAGATATACCTAAAGAAAAGATATGAATACAGAGGTCCAATATCGACTGCGATTCGCCACTACGACCCAAGTTGAACCACGGTGACCTCTCGTTAGTCTGGTACCGAATTTCTGAAAACAGCTAGATGGGGTCTAATAAGAAAAGCTGTTTTCCCATTGGATTCTTACGAGAGAAAGTTGTGGTTCTACTCGGATTACAGCAGATTACTTGTGTATTGAAGTGTCAAGAGTGCAAGGATTTATAAGACACGAATCGGTCTGACTTTTATGATCGTCTGGGTATTGATTTGAATAAATAAGTGTTAAGAGGATATGATTTACGATTCTCACGATAAAACGTAACTTCAAATATGTTACGTATAAAAAAAATGATAACATTTTGTGTGTAAGTTTTATCAATATAAGAAACATCAAAAACCATGGATTATTTCACGACATGACGACGATACCTACAAACGGGTAGAATATTTAAAACTACAAATGGAATCCGGAGTCAGAAAGTATATATTTAAAATGAATAGATATTTTTAAAGTCTTATAATGACTTCCTTTTAAATAGGTGACAACCTTTTTGTTCAACCTAATGTTCCAAGTATCTTCCTCATTAGAATTTCGATGACTTAAAAAAAATCCAGAAATTGATTCTGTTACTTCGTGGTAATAAAACAAAAGTTTTACTAATGTAAAGGTAATTGAAGATGGTTTATTGACCTCCCAATCGTTTTAAGATTTAATTGGAATAATCAAAGCTTTTTATTATTATTATTTTTATAAACAATAATTATTAATCTAAAACACTCATCCAAATTGAAAAAACCTTCCGAGCAAAGATAAATGTCGCCGGCAGGACTCGAACCCGCACCCTTCTAATGTCCGGTTAGATGCTCTAACGTTGAGCTACGTCGGCTTATCGCAAGCCCGCCAAGTTAATCAATATATACTAGTGTTCCATTCAATAATTACTGTTTTTTATTATATTTTCACCTGTAAACTTACTTTTTATTATTAATTGATAAAGTAAAGTTTTTTTTTTTTTTAACTTTACTTTATCAATTAATAAATATTTGACAAGTCAAACATTTTTCACCAATAAAATGAAGACATAATTTGTCTCGACGCCACCTAGTGAGGGATTTAGCCGTTACAAGCCTTCCTCATACAAATAAAGTTGGTTGTTTACAGGTGAAATATAATAAAAAAAACCGTAATTATTGAATGAAACACTAGTATATATTGAATAACTTGGCGGGTTTGCGATAGCTCAATGGTAGAGCATCTGACCTGATATTAGAAGGGTGTGGGTTCGAGTCCTGCCGGCGACATTTATCTTTGCTCGGAAGGTTTTTTCAATTTGGATGAGTGTTTTCAGGCTAATAATTATTGTTTATAAAAATAATTGTTGCTTTTTATTATATTTCTAAACAGCTAAGATGTAAATTCAATCACATTTTCGACGCGGAACAAAATAAAGGGGGAAGATAATATTTCGATTACGATTATAAACCTCATTGTAATATTTACTTATTGAAGAAGATAAACACCCGAACGAAAATATGAAACAGATAAACACACATAAAATAAAAAGGTAACGGTTGCAACTAGCACTTGAACCCAGATCCTCTAGTCTTACCGGAACCAACGTTTCTGCCAACTGAGCTATTGAAACCTAAAATAATAATCAAATATTTATTACTATGTACTAAAGCTTTTTTTAAAGAAAGTCAAACATTTTCGGATCACGAATAACCTGACAATATTTGAATACCATCAGAGAAGAACATGTTGCATGTGCAATGATGAAGGACGACGCAATTATAAATTCAGACATCAAATATCTCCAAACACTTGTTTGCGTAGGCTGGTCGCTTTCATTAAATTGCAAATAGCAACTACGCGTACAATGAAATTTCAGTTGCTTTGTCTACGAAAATATTTTATTTTGGATTCCTGGCTTTATTGCGCAAAACAAACGAAGATAGCATGAATTGTCCTACCTATCAATTTCAAACGAACACTGCTACAAACTTTACTGCTATCAATTTATTATTAATTACGCCCACATGAGTTATTCAGATACAAATGACGGTTTTTATTATGGGAACTAGCTACTTTCGTGTTGTAAATATATTTTTGACCTTAATAAATCTGGCCATATCTCGGAACACCGCCCACGATTACATTAAGCTTTTATTATAATATGATGCAAGATAAATACTCTCCATGTTCTCTAAAATAACAGTGACAATATCAACTCACTTGCTTGTAGATACATTTTCGTTGTCTTTTCAAACATGGACTCTCACTTCGCTCAAAACGACAGAACCGTCGATTTCAATTGACAAATCTAAATCATGAACACCTTCCTTCACCAAAGTGCAAGCGTGTATTTTCCAATATGACATTTTTACACCGCAAATGTAAGCAAAGAGTTTGGAACCCCATAATACTATATATCGACATACTCCTTTCACTACATTCACATTTGTGCATGCTCTGCTTTTATTTTAATAAAGTGAATTTCACTTGTAAAAATATACACTCTTTGTGGAAAAATTAAGGAAGTTCACTTTACATTTATATCCTTTTCGCAAAACAGATCCTTGGGAAGGCATGTAGATTGTAGACACGTGTGGTATTTCCTTTCAAGGCATCCTTTTCCCTTTTCCCACCTTAACCTACTTCTCCTAAACAAATGTTCCCCGATAATTAGAGATGCCATAGTCCCACTGGCTCCAAGCAAGCAAGTAGCAAACCTATTTGTTTGTCCCACTAAAAATTCTCAAACAGTTATGATAGACGTCATTGTACTATTGTATTACTTTCAACTCCAAAAATCATTTCGATCATGAGTTATGGAGCTTTTAAACATCGATTTAACTGTTAAGAAATTGGAAATAACGCCCTATTTTTTAATCTAAAGGCGTAATAGATGTTGCAACATAATATTAAATGCGTCAATAAATATTAAATAATATCTAATCTTTGTAGAAGATATTATCAACAATTTTCAATGAAAATATGAAATAGACGAATAAACAGAAAACAGAAAGGTACCTAACGGTCACGACTGGGATTCGAAACCAGATCCTCTAGTCTGAGTCTAGTCTAGTTACCGCGAGAAATGCCTCTACTAGTTGAGCAATCGAGACCTATTTTAAAAGGAAAACATTTTAGGTACCATAAAAATTGAAATTGGGTAAGGATAAATAGAATCATATGAATAAGTCATCTCAACCTTTTAGGTTAGGTTTGAAAATGGCTTTGAACACCGAAACACCTGTCACAATAATAATAAAAACTAAAATGCTTGAAAAACTTAATAATAACAATATTAAATTTTACATACATTTTTATTTATTAAATCGAGTTCTACGAATTAATCACAAAAACAATCAATAATCGAGACCTAGTAACACATTCAGTTATTTTTATCAATCTCAACCTTCCCTTTGAGAATCATTAATATTATCATCAATTATTACCCAAATCTTATGGCTGCCATCTTTCGGTGTGACTGCAAAGGTCTACCCGATTTTTTGCAGCCTAAACAGTGCCTTGGATATACCTATCAAATTTTATGTATATGGAATACGTTTTGACTTTTCTACGAAATAAATTGCTTTATTTATTAATAGTAAACATAACTTAAGAAGTTTAAGTAATAATAGCGCAGTGTCTACGCGCCACTAAAGCGCCTAACACATGATAAAGTGTAAGTCGGGTCGGTCGGGCGTCGCGTTTTGTGGATCAACGTATATTCCTGGAACAATATTGCACCCGGTAATTGCGTCACAGCGTGCGTCTGTCAGCCAGTGATGATGTCACAGACTTAATAAAGCGCTTCCATTTTCCATTGGGAGGACAGCGCCGTAGATCCATGGTTCATCAGAAAACAACGCTTTAAAAAAAAGTTTTTTTATGGTAAATACTGTGAGATTTCAAACTACGTCTCGATTCCGAATGGTGACCTCTCACCAGGATGATGCCAAGAGTATCTACCATTTTGGAATGGGGTACAAATATACAATTCAAATTACATACCTACCAAATTATTAAAAAATCTTGCCCAGATCCAAGGAGCTAACCGCTCTTCTACATTCATACATTAAACTCTATTCTGTAATTTCTACTATTTGACTCAAGTATTTGATACCCCTTTAATGTACGACGTCTTCCTGGGATGTCCCTGACTTACTCTTCCATCCGCTCGCGCGACGGATGCTATCCTGGCTCTTTTTTTCCGTACACTCCTCACGTCCAACCAATTTAAGATACCAATTTTTTTATTGTTTTATTGAAATAAAGAAAATCAACTTTCAATATGTTATTATTAAGGGGGAGATGATCGTCGGAGAGGAATTACTTATTAATTCGAAATAATGGTAATATTATCACGCTATTATAAACGTAATATTTTTAAAGAGAAAAAAAATAATAAATGTTTTATTATCTTCTTTTTTTATAACAAAATAACAAGTAACGATATCCTCACCGCGATTTCCCGTACTGAGGATTTCATTTACAAAATTTAAAATTAAATTATATTAAATTGACGTTATACCTGAAAAAAAAATATTGTAAGGTGAATTGTTTTAAGTGAAGTTGGATGGTTTCGGTGTTAGTCTGTATTTGGTGATATTATATTTTAGATGTAACGCATCCAGTGTTTGATTTTATTTTTAAATTTATTATTGTTGTGATTTTTAAAGGAGAGTGGGATTTATAAAAAACATATATTATTTTTACTTTTTAAATTTACATGGGCTTAGAACTGATCAAAATCAAATAAAAAATACGACTTTTTCTGACCGTCCTACGTACAAAATATTTAAATCATTTTTAAAAGTGGAAAAAAATAATTGCAAATCATTTCCCGGTATTTTTTTTTAATAAACTTAACCAAAGTTTTGTAATCCGCATTTAAAAAAACATTAAAGTTAGTGTTTATGAAAAAATTATCCTACACTCAATTACTTTTTATTTGATTATTTCTTCTACGCAATTTAAAGAAAAACCTACTAAGTAAGTCTATGAGGATATTCAATATTTAAAAATATTTTGTAAAACAAACGTAGGACGATCAAAAAAAGGTTTTCTGATTTCTTATTTGATTGTGTTAAGTGCTAAGTAAATTTTTGAATTATTTAATAAATATTTTTCTCTTATAAAAATATTATTTTAATCGTATTGCGTAATAATATTATCATTATTTCGAATTAATAAATAATCCCTCTCCGACGACCCTGTCCTCCTTAAGTTCTGCAAAATATTTCATATTCAAACTGTGTCAAACAGTTTCAATATGACATTTTTTTCCCGGGATATGAATAACCGGACAATATTTTAAAATCTCCTACCACCATAACGTTGTAATCTGTCCATCTTTCTCGTATACGACCCATGTACATAGATATTAAAAAAGAGATTACAACGGAGCAATCAGTAGCAAGACCATAGCCTCGCTTACTTTGACAACTCTATATCATAGCTTGGTTCACGTTTACTGTTAAATCAGGTTTTCAGGAACCACGGGTAAATAACATCGTAACTCTTCCTTATTTTCGTATCCGAAATACATAAAACAAAGGATGAGGTCTTGCGTATTTGGAAAGTTAATGGATTTTAAACGAGACCACACTACTAGCGAGAGCAATAAATAAAATCGACCCGCGACCAGTAACACAATTTTTAATTCATAATATAACTATAAATCAAAAAAGAAATCAGGAAACCAAGCCGGGTGGCTTAAGTAGGCAATATAAATTAAATTAATTAGGCTTAGCGCCGTTTTATAGTACGCACATTACGTTCATACCTTTGATAGGTAAAATAAATTGAACTAAACATTTTTAATTGTCTAAACACATGTTTTCTGAAACAGTAAAACTTCTTGAATGGTGAGCAGTAGTGATTAAATTTTCCCAGATTTATATTTATAAAATTGTTAGGTCAATGGAACTGTTTTCAGCTTGCAACGTCATTTTCATCATGAGCAAAGAAGCAAGGAAAATAATAGTTAATATGGTACAAGACGCCATACCATTTTTCCATTTTTCCATTTTTTTTGTCATTTTTACTCAATTAGAAAAACCTTTTTGTTTAAGTTGAAATTTTGACATTCTTGCGAAGGCGGTTAGTTACTGCTGGTAAAACAAAGGAGTATTTCAACAAAAAAAAATTATTAGATTTTGTGAATTTTGGATCCTCACGTCACTGGTGAAAATAATTCCCTAAATGTTTGAGATTTACGTTGAAATGGAGTTCAGAGGCGGGGTGGACAGTTGGTACACTGAGTACTCCATCAATTAATCGCACCGAAAGAGTTAATTATTATTGGTCGTTGAACGGTAATTATTTCTGTTTGACGTGGCGTTTTGTGACGAATAATGGAAGGAAACAGCCATTTTGAAAAATTAATGCTCCACTCGGGACCGGACCAGCTTAGAAATATCTTTAAAATTATTATCACCAATTTTGACACCTTTTAATTTTTTTATTAATAACCATTAATATCTAGTTTAAAAAACGGGATGCTTATAAAAAAAAAAGTTCTGCTAATTAATTATTATTACGCGTGACAGCTGTTTCGCCTTCTAAATGCATTATCAACAAAATTAGTAAAAATTTGAAAAACTTTAATGTTAATTAAATAATAATACACACTTTGTACGGAGAACAGAAATAGTCTTTATTTTGGGTCTAATCAATTTACAAATTAATTAGCAATAATACGACAGTATAACAATTTAAAACAACACTTGACACTTCGGTCATAATAATACCTCCCTTGATTCACGTCACTCTGATTTAACCGCACATCAATCAACCCCAACGGGTTCTTGTGTCAGTCCTTGGAAAAGGATTACCATAGTTCTGGATTCACTGCCCATCAATCAACCACATAGGGTGCTTGGGTCAGTCCTGGCAGAGGAGGTGGGAAAGGGGTACCTAGCTCTGGATTCACTGCCCATCAATCAACCACAGAGGGTTCTTGGGTCACTCCTGGCAGGGGAGGGGGAAAATGGTACCTAGCTCTGGATTCACTGCCCATCAATCAACCACGGAGGGTTCTTGGGTCAGTCCTGGCAAGGAGGTGTAGAAGGGGTACTAAACTCTGGATTCTGCCCATCAATCAATCACACATGATTTCTTGGGTCAGTCTGGCGAAGGAGGTGGGGAAGGGGTACCTGGCGCTCTGGATTCACTGCCATCCAATCAACCACATAGGTTCTTGGGTCAGTCCTGGCAGAGGATGTGGGAAAGGGGTACCTAGCTCTGGATTCACTGCCCATCCATCAACCACAGAGGGTTCTTGGGTCAGTCCTGGCAGAGGATGTGGGAAAGGGGTACCTAGCTCTGGATTCACTGCCCATCAATCAACCACAGAGGGTTCTTGGGTCACTCCTGGCAGGGGAGAGGGAAAATGGTACCTAGTTCTGGATTCACTGCCCATCAATCAACCACAGAGGGTTCTTGGGTCAGTCCTGGCAGAGGAAAGGGGTACCTAGCTCTGGATTCACTGCCCATCAATCAACCACAGAGGGTTCTTGGGTCAGTCCTGGCAGAGGAGGTGGGAAAGGGGTACCTAGCTCTGGATTCACTGCCCATCAATCAACCACAGAGGGTTCTTGGGTCAGTCCTGGCAGAGGTGAGTGGAAAGGGGTACCTGGCTCTGGATTCACTGCCCATCAATCAACCGCATAGGGTTCTTGGGTCAGTCCTGGCAGAGGAGGTGGGAAAGGGGTACCTAGCTCTGGATTCACTGCCCATCAATCAACCATAGAGGGTTCTTGGGTCAGTCCTGGCAGAGGAAGGGGAAAGGGGTACCTAGCTCTGGATTCACTGCCCATCAATCAACCATAGAGGGTTCTTGGGTCAGTCCTGGCAGAGGAAGGGGAAAGGGGTACGTAGCTCTGGATTCACTGCCCATCAATCAACCATAGAGGGTTCTTGGGTCAGTCCTGGCAGAGGAAGGGGAAAGGGGTACCTAGCTCTGGATTCACTGCCCATCAATCAACCACAGAGGGTTCTTGGGTCAGTCCTGGCAGAGGAGGGTGGAAAAGGGGTACCTGGCTCTGGATTCACTGCCCATAAATCAACCACATAGGGTTCTTGGGTCAGTCCTAGCAGAGGAGGTGGGAAAGGGTTACCTAGCTCTGGATTCACTGCCCATCAATCAACCCCATAGGGTTCTTGGGTCAGTCCTGGCAGAGGAGGTGGGAAAGGGGACCTAGCTCTGGATTCACTGCCCATCAATCAACCACAGAGGGTTCTTGGGTCAGTCCTGGCAGAGGGGGGAAAGGGGTACCTAGCTCTGGATTCACTGCCCATCAATCAACCACAGAGGGTTCTTGGGTCAGTCCTGGCAGAGGAGGTTGGAGAGGCGCGTTAGGCACCGGGAAGCAACTCTCTCTCTGGAGCTAAAACATGACTATAAAATGTCACAGCTGACATGACCTATAGGTCATGTCAGCTGTGACATCCCTTCCAGGGGGTCACATCTCTAAGCCTAAGTAGCGGGGGTGAGAAGGTAGCCAATCGCATCCTTCGCCCTAATTAGTAAGGGACGAAGCGATGCGGTAGTGAGAAAGTATTCGAGATCGAAGATAACGATCAATACGCATGGAAATATCCCTATTACTAAGATGATTTGTTATAATATAAAATAAAAAAAATTAAAAAACATTAAAATAAGCATTATGGTGGACTTTAAATTAAATTAAAAACGACCAATTTATGTTGGAACACCGTAAATTGGTTGTTTTTAATTTACCGTATATAATTTAAAATATCGAACCAAAAAAAGGTGTTTTTTTAATTTTTTTTAAATAAATACAATAAACCCGCAAATAATTTTCCAAGTTGCTTCTGAAACTGTGAATTTTTTTTGTTCGTGGTATACTTCATAATTTAAAACAAAAATAAATAAAATACTTCTCATCCGTACTAGATATTTACTAAACCTTTAATTAAAAAAATATATCATTCAGTTTGGATGGGTATTTTGGCCTCAAATCCAAAATTAATTCATGTAAATATGATTACGTAAATAAAAATACAAAAACAAAACATTTAAAAGAAGAACATTTTTTTCAGGCAGATATTTTTAATTTTGTACGGTAAATTTGTGTTCCAAAGTAAATTGGTCGTTTTTAATTTCATTTAAAGTCCACCATATTGTTTATTTTTATTTTATTTTATATTTCATTTTGTTTTCAAAGCAGACGGGGTAAAACTTTCTTTTGAATCACCATTAGCCCCCAAATAATTGTTATTAATAATGTCGGAAAAAATCAATTCCTCTAATGGCCTACATTTCATGATGTAAAACAAAAATAAATAAATTATTTCTAATCCGTACTAGATATTTACTATACTTTTTGATGAAAAAAAAAAGATCATTAGGTTTAGGTGAGTATTTTGGCCTAAAATCCAAAATTAAGTTTTGTATGAAACAGGCCGCACAGCCGTTCCTCTTAAGTTGAGTCAAGTTATGTCGGACTTTATATGACGAATAGCGCTATTGAGAGTATGTGAAATGCAAATATATTTCTATTCTACACATAGCAATCGTATCCATAAATTGAAGAAATTCACATGTGCTTAGCTAGGCTAGCCGGTTAGTACTTACCTAAAGTCATTAAATAAATAAAAATAAATTATAATAAAATTAAATTTAAAATTCACGTATCGGTGAGCAAATGCGTCCACAGCCCGCAACACTGTAAATAACCAAAGTGTAAAATAAATTTAAAAAAAACTTTAATATTTATTAAAAGCTTCTTACGCTTTTTAAGGTAATTTTATAGATATTTAGATAGTCCTAAAATTCATTTTATGAATACTTTCCAGTCCTAAAAATTATAAGTATTTCAATAAATACCAACTCTTCTTGTGCCACCAACCATTTAATAAATGTAACATCAATAGAAAAGGAGAAACAAATAACCATGTAAAACTATCATCTCTATAAATAAATTTTTCTAAAACTGTGTTCATCTGAAGCGACCTGCCAGCTGCAGGTAAGTATGTTTTCTGCATCTACTAGGCCATAATTGTTAAGAAATATTTGTACAGCGCCTCTTTGGAGGTGATTTTCACAAAAACGGCGCTATACAAATCAGCCAACTATTATTATTATTATTATTAGCGCTTATTTAGATGCTGATGAAATAGCTCCTAAGTCTATCCTCACTGTAACAAAACTGTAATGCTGTTTTTTTTTTCTCAATTTGTCTAATACATGCTGATATTTTTATAATATTATTTAAATCCATATTATATAATTGGAGTCTAGTATCTCTATAGTTATCATTTTTTTTTCATTTTTTTTTCCAACTTGTGTGCATTGATCACAATATGCATGCACCTATATTAATCTATTATTGCGCTACATTTGTATGATGATTGTTATTTATTGTTGTATTATATAATATTGTTGAACTAAACCCCTGCTGACAATCTACTTGCAGTGGCCTATGGGTACAATAATAATAATAATAATTGGATTACTTCTATAGCGCCGTTTTCGTGAGAAAATCACCTCAAGGGCGCTTTACAATTAATTAAATAACATATACAACCAATACCTTACAGCTAAACTTTATTACTAATGGCTTATAAGTAAGATTTATGGCTAGGGACTAACTACTGACACTTATAATTAGTGACTTACATCTATGGCTTATAGCTAGTCACTTACCAACTAAAAGTTATAGCTAGTGACAATGTAAACTTAAGTAGGCATAACTAGAATAAAAACCTAACACATATATAAACCTAGTACCTATTTAAAACTAATACATATCTATGACCGAGTGCATATTTTGTATACAATACTGCAAAATGACGTACAACTATGGCTTAAAACTAGAGCCTTACAATTAACGTACCTATTTATAAAGTTACCATTGTATGTAATTATAATTATACAAATAAAAAATGTACAGCTTGCCATTTCATTGTAGATATTTAGTATTTTGGAATTACAAAATGTCATTACGATGGCGACACAAAACTTCTCACAAAAATTTTTGAAATGTGTTCTTCACATTCAAACGTTTTCACAATTTGCGTTTGACAGTTTGTTTTAGAGAAACAATACAAAATACCACAATTAATTTTTTTGCATTTTTAAATTTATTTATAATATTTAACATTTTGAATTAATTACTTACGTACTTTCATCACTTATTGCTTTAGTTTTTTAATTTGTCTATTCTTACATTATTAATTTCTGTCATGTTCATCATTTATCTATACTTGTCATTATTTTTTTAGTATACTGTGTATGTATCCTGATGAGGAAAGCTTCACTTTCAAAACATGCTGCTATTTGTATATTAAAAACAGTGGTGTAAACAAAGTAATTCTTATTAATTAATTAAAATATTTCCTATTCATTGTATTTTTTATTAATTTATTTATTTTAGTTAATTGTACATTTAAGTTTACAAATCACTTAAAAATTATAATTTTTATTAACTCTAAGAAATTTTATAAACAAAAGTCCCGATTAACTACTTTTTAGTAGTTTGACCAGCGGGTGATTGTCATTCAAAAACTTATAACAAATTTGCAGTTAAGGTACTTACCTATAAAATAAATTATAACTTACATACTATTGAATTATATCTTACTTAACTTAATGCGGGTGTCGGGTGGGAATGCTGTCCTTATTCTACTGGTATTTCAATGTAAGATGCTCCGAGGAACTAATGTCATTGACCCCTTCAGCACCGGTGCAGTTGGGAAACACGGTAAACATGCGCCCAACATTTGCACACAGTTGACGTTTGCCACATGATAACGGGTTGTTTCTACGACTGGTTCTTGAGTTAAACAGTTCGTCTGTGGGAGAAGTTGCCAGCCTCTGTGTTTCCTCCCTCCTACAACATGGATCTCTTCAAGACCGAGACTCACTCCTTCCTTTCCTAAAAAACACCCTCCACAGAGCTTCCTCAAAGATGACATAGGCCCAATAGATAAATGTCATCTAGTACAGGGGTAGGCAGAGGACGGACTGCCAAAAAACTCGATATTGGCATACACTTCTTGCTTCATTCACATTAATACATTGTCTTCTGCTATTCTGACTTCTGACATGGCCTGACTCAAGTATTTGATTCACTTGATCGTGCCATGTCTTCCTCGAGCGTCCCCAGCTTCTTCTTCCATTCACATTCGCGTCATATATTCTCCTTACACTCCTTTCTTCGTTCATTCGCTCTAAATGCCCAAACCATTTAAGTGTTCTTTTCTTAATCTTACTCATTACTCACATTAGCCTTACATTCTTGGCGATTCTCAACATTTTTTCACAAGAGAGATCTCCTTTCTACAGCATTCAGTTTACTTTGATCGTCTCTCTGCCATACAACAGGGTTGGTATCAGCACTCCATTGTGGACTGCTAGCTTAGCTTCTTTGGACAACTTTGTGTCAGCACCAACAGCGTTCAGTCCCCTGTTAATGGAGTTTCCTACATTCACCCTTCTTTCAATATCCCTATCAGTCTTTCCATCTCTCGTAAACATACTTCCCAAATACACAAACTCATCGACCTGCTCCAAGTATTCGTAATTCATAACTATATTGCACACTGTTTTCGTACTCTCTCTTTCAAACACCATGGCTTTAGACTTACTTACCATTCATCATTAGCTCATCGGCATACAACAGGTAACATACTTTCAGTTTTATTAAATGATATATATTTACATACATGGTGTCCGGAAACTCGTAGTAAACAAGCAGGAAACTGGTGAATCTACATCACATTTGGAATCGATTAGTAATTTAACTTTTTATGATTTGAGCTTTCGTTTTCGAGTAAATCGAATCCGAAGTACGAATTTTTAGGTGAAATTTAAAAAAAATCAGTCACTACAGGATTTTTATCAGCTGTTTATTGTCTTTTAAAATGCGTCGAAGCATAAACTCGGCCCCAATAGTTTATTAATTTATGAATTAAAATAAAAAATAAATAAAATCAAAATTTTCGAATCGACAAAAAAAAAGGTTTTTATGTTATTTATTATATTATATAGGGCGTATAGGGGCTTTTACATATTTACTTAATTACAAAAGTGACACAGGTGCAAAACACATCACAGTAGGTACATACATAAAATCGATAGCATTCATGAAATACAACAACTAAACATTTCATTTGTCTCGCAAATAAACACAGGAATAACCTAGTGTAAGTAACATTCCAAGTAATTACGTCATGTAGATTCGCCAGCTTCCTGCTTGTTTGTACCGCTAGTTTCCGGACGCCGTCCATATTTTAATTGAATAAAACTCGGTAACATTCAAATACACATTTATTAAGTCTTTAGGGGGGTTTTCACATTTTACAAAAATTTTCTAATTATTTACAAAAAATTCTATACCTAATAATTTACAAATATTATTTACAATAATAATTATTATCATATTGAATATATAATATTCATTGTACACAATTGATTCAAAAACAATTATCATATAAATAAAATAGGTACCGATCTCTGTTCACCATACAATTATAATAATGTGTGCGTTTTTTTTTTTTAATGTTTACAATTCAAGAGTTTTACTAGCTAGATCCTGGGATCTATCCCACTTATAAATTCGATAGATTCTTGGAATAAAGCGAATCTGAAAGCATACAAAATTAGAGTGACAATCGTCAGACCCCAATCACCTAAAATACTTTAACATATTTGGGTCTAGTGCCATAAAAAAAACATGTTTGAAATTATCAATCATTCAATTTAACCAATTCGTGGCCGAGTTAACAAATGCTACGGGTTATCAAGGGTGTCGTGGAATGTTAACGTAACACAATCACGATCGGTTGACATGTACTGCGTACGTTAGATCGATCGTTAAAAAAAATAATATGATGAAACTTGCATACCACCCATGCACTCCGCTGTTGAATTATTTTTTTTGTGAATACTGCACATCTTCCAAACGTCCGAAGCCAGTGGGATAATGGCATCCCAATTGGGGTATGTTATGAGGGTAAGAGAAGGAAATGGGGAAGAGGAAGATGGGGAAGGACCCGACTATTCAAATCAGGTCACCAAACACGACGGCTAAAGCCATTTCAAGCAATGTTTTGATTTTGAATGGTGGATAACAATTTTGAACCAGGGCGATACTGAGAGTATTTATCACTCTGGAACTTGCGGAAAATATATCTATGTAAAGTATATTGTAATCGGGAGGCAAAGTTCCATCACATGACTTTGCCGACCATATTAGTAATATTGCATATAAATATTTTTTTGGAGCAGAAAAAGCTTAATCGAAGCGCAAAGGAGAGGAACATAACCTAATTTATTGATTTAGTGGAATCAAGATCGTCTATGTCCCCTAAAGCCGCCAAATAACTTGCGGGACAAACCAGCCGCCGGGCCGGTTGTCTGCGACACAAGACAAAATCTTACGGTGTTCTTTGGCAAGCCAAAGCGCGGAATGCTCCGTTTTGACTGCGAATCAACCTTATTGTGTTCCAAGTTAAAGGGGCTTAAGGACGATTTTTGCTCGCAGGTACCTTGTCTGAATCGCCGGCCAAACCGTATTAATCCTTATCGTGTAGGGAATTAAAGGGGTGCAAGGTCGATTTTTCCCTGCAGGCCCAGCACCGAATTTCCGTATTACTGTAAGTAATAATGTTTTTAAAGGGAAAAATATTTATTCATATATATTTTTTATTTATGTAAGGCTTAGCATTTCGAAACCTTGGAATAACAAGGTTCCATCTGACACAGCAATGTCACGCAATAATATCCTCTAAGGCTCATTTTTTTTTATTATTATTTATGGAGAAAATACAGATACAGACAGTAGTAATATTGAAACAATATAGAAATATTTGGAGAACTCGCCTGTATCCTAACCTATTTCTCACTGATTAATGTGATAAAGATAAATAAACAAATAATCATTAAAAATAATATTTACACAAGTTAATGAATTTAAGATTGTGTTACACAGAAAATTTATGAAAAGGTGTACAATTTCTAAATAATAGAGTAACAGAAGGTAAACAAGTATAAGAATGTAAATAATAGAGTAACAGAAGGTAACAAACTTTACAAATAATACTTACAGAAATTGTAACATAAATACTGACCCCGCTTATAAAGGCATCACTTCTATTGTCTACGGAAGAGATTTGAGGAAATGTCTATGGGAGACATCCGACGGAAGAGAGGCAAGACAAGATGGCGTCAGACATAACCTGACACGGGCCGTGGAGCTCGACGTGATTGTAGGGAGTGATTATGTGTTAGTTTTTCTTTTCTGTTTGACGCCGGGGTGCATCTACCCAATCTACCCGAAGTGGGTATGTTTTTAGTTTACTGATGGCCAAATTGTAAGGTTATCAACCCCAACCGCGCGTGCCTGGTGCGTTGGAGAAAATCCTGCTGAGGATGAACGGACACGAGAGTCGGTAGCTATATCGACGACCAAACAGGACCTAAGGTAGCATCCTCACATATTATTGACTGAACCCCACAGGAGATGCTGTAGCGGATGGCGCTTTCGAAGTATCGTCATAGACTTCGCTGAAGATGATCGTGGGAATCGGTGAACATCAGGACTGGAGCGGCCTTGCCTGATGCTGAGGAGAAGAATCTGTCCACTAGAGCCATCATTTATCATTTAAACCGTTTTAATTTTGAATTAATACTCTCTACTCTTATCTTTTCTCTAAAATGTTGTCAGGGTTTTTTAGAGCCAATAAATACTATGTTTAAATGTGAATGGGGTTTTATTTCCAGTATCATGCTTTCCAAATTCCAAATCTTCCCGCTCTTCATCCATCAGATTCACCCACGAATACTGAGATAAAGTCGAACAATAGCAGGAGGTGTTACAGAATGTAAGGGAAAAAATAATGATTAAATTAAATATTGCCATACAAGGGAACAATAAAAAAGCACATAATGTCCAAACACTGTTTGATGAAGCATAATTATTATTATCGCATAACATTGCGGTGTCAGATGAAACCTTGTTGTTCCAAGGGGTCGATTTATCAAAATCAAATCTGTATGTTTTGCAAAGAGCATTTAAAAAAAAAAACTTTATACAACAGTACATACAAAATTAAGTCGATTTTTTTTCAATCCGAGCCGATGGAGACCTCTGACGTCTCTATATCAACCCAAATGGTTTTAATTGTACTATACGAAACGATACGAAATGATACGAAATGAAAGGAGCTATATATAAACGATTTTTAAAATACCTATCACCCATTGAACAAAGCGCGCGGGGATTAAGCCAATTCATTTTGACCGAGTGAAGCAATTCAATAAGGAAAACATAAATTTATAGCACAAAGCTTCACGTGTGAGTGTCATGAATGGACATACTTATCGGAACTGTGTATTCCTGAAAACACCAACTCACGGCAGTCCACCCTTAGGTCAGCAGAGTCATCAGCTATCGGGAGGTTGAAGGAACCAAAGCGCACACCTGTTACTAAGTTCGGTGATCGTGCTTCAGGAGTACCAGGACCTAAAGCCTGGAATGAACTGCCGCATCACTTAAGAATGATCAAAAACTCGACAGAACTCAGAACTAAACTTAAAACTCATCTTTTCAGACAATCATATCCATAAATGGAAGAAATGCACCCGTAAATTGCTTAGAGGCTAGCCGGTTAGTCCTTACCTAAAGTCACTTATAGAATAAGTAAATTTTTTCATGCACCGGTGCGTAATTGAGGCCTGTCTTTAGACCAAGACCAAGCACCATTCCTCGATACGGAAGCGTTCAGATTTTAAATCTTTACAAGGACCAACGATGCTAGTGACATATAACCCATAAAGAATATTTACGGCGAGACATGAGAGACCAAGCAATTGAGATATAATATGGATCAACATTGACATGAAAAGTAAGTTACACATGAAGTTATTAATTTTTATGATAATCAATAATAAATAGACCAGAAATCCACAACAAAGGAACTGTGGATATGGAATTATAACACTGGCAACTGGCAAGTGGCAATAATACACGCGCGTGTTCAGCGGCAAACGAAATGTTGGGGCATTTGAAAAAACTAAACGACATTTGCCTTCGTGTGAGGTTGGCTTGCAGTTCGTAATTCATAATCCCTACATATTAAAATGTCCCGCGTTTTACTCCTGATAAAACATTGTGTGTCTAAAGTGAAATAAAGTTGACTAAGTAAATAAGAATTCTATTAATTTAAATATCCGATCCCATCCTTTACTCGAGTACCCCGATATTTGATGACCCCGATAATAATTATTATTTCTTAATAATTTCATAGCGTTATAAGAAAGAATTTATTAGTATTAGTGAAACTGATTGCATCCGACGTTTGTGACTCGGAACACGAGTCAAGGACAATATAGGGGACCGCACAACGCGACCTACGCAAATTGGGATCAAACCGTGCTCGAGGCCAGACGACAAGGGTTCGTTCCTTTCCCCCCGTCAGGCAGACGATCGACGGGTGAATGTTGAATAGAGTTTATCTTAAAGTGAATATTAACCGCCGTGTTGGGCAGTGATTTATTTATTATGTTAAGAACATTTGTTGACGGCTAACATATGGCCCACCTCACTAGGTGTGAAACGGCTGTGTTGAGATAGCAATTTACAGGGGTGCATGTTCAGTTAGGATATTTACATGACAAATAGATTAATAATTACAATTTAATAAAAAATCAAAAGTATTCTAGGAGACCGGGGACTATAGAAACAACGACTATAACACCTGATTCACATGCCCGAATCAAGTGAAAGTTTGTCAAACTAATCATCTCCGGGAGCTTCTACCGCTCTTCGAGCGCAGTCGAGGGCCGAAGAGTATTCCTCGCAGAAAAGTTTTTTCCACCATCCAAGTAATATTTGGCGTTGATCGAAAAAGTGTGATTGAAGATACAAAAATGTAAGTCAGATGATTTCAATTAAATTAATTCATTTATTTGTCTATTAATTTTGGTTGGAATTGCT
This sequence comes from Halesus radiatus, assembly GCA_022606495.2. NCBI lineage: Eukaryota > Metazoa > Arthropoda > Insecta > Trichoptera > Limnephilidae > Halesus > Halesus radiatus. Next base: position 28,935 of record JAHDVE020011143.1, read on the forward strand.
TACACTATTTCTATAGATCGTTGTTCAGGGCATAATTAAGGGTTTTAAAAAAAACACTATAGTGGGGACATTAGAAACATGTTTCTATTGTACCTGTTGTGAATATTTTTTAAAAATATTGTTTACTTAAATTTTAATATGATATTTTTTTTATTTCAAAATGTCATAGAAAAACAGAGAAAGGATTGAAGCCGGTTTCGACATTCGAGGATGCTTACAAAGAAGTTAACGAGAATAGGAAATCCATAAGGTTTGCAGCAAAGAAATTTTCGGTGAATCACGAAAGTTTAAGCAGATAACCACCAATCGCATATAAGTATAAAATGCAATTAAAATTTACGATATCCATGGTATTGTTAAAACAGCTCTACCACTGGCTCTTACTCAATCAAACATTATATGTGGGTTTAATTGCACCGGGATTTTACCCTTTCAATAGAGATATGTTTACGGATTTGGATTTTGCTCCCCCATACGTAACTACTGATGGACCCGCTCCAGGCAATATTCTATTGGAAAATCAGAGCATCCCAGATCCTGTTAGCACGGAATCGATAGAAGAATTTAGAACGATTCCAATTGTACCTGAAACAAGTCAAGACGAAACATTAACAACTACCGCAAGCGTCAGTCAGAATCTAACAGAAGTCCACAGCGGATGACATGTTGTCAAGCACTTCAACAGGTGCATTTTAACCGGAGGTCATAAGACCATTCCCGAAAGTGCCTCCAAGAAAAACAACTGCTATTTACACGGATACCATTAAGAAAAACGCAATTCAAGGGAAAAATGATGAAAAAAAAAATCTCAAGGAAATTAAAAATGAACCTAAATCTGCCCGACAGCCTACGAAAAGGAAACGACAGCTAAAGTGACAGCAAGGGAGAGGATTGCGTATGTTTGGTTTACTTAGAATCATACAGCGCCAGTAGACCTGGAGAACGATGAGTCCAGTGCATCGATTGCCACGATTGGTCACATGACGCATGTACTCTACAACAATTTAGCTATACTTTAGGTGTGTTCAAAAGAAAAGGTGAATTTTGAATTTTCGCAGGCTGTGTACATTCGATTATCGATTTTTTTTTTTTGTTATGTTGGTACACATATGTTTATCATATGTTAGCATTATCAGCCATTTTGGATTAGTGGTTTGTTTTTGACAACTGGAAAGGTTAGTCACGTTTTTGTGTCTTAATATTTAACAAAAATCGTCAACGCGCCATTTCACCAACTGTTAGTTCATACTAATTAGGGCGTTGAGTTCCTATGGCACATACTATATTACAGATTCCGTCTATGACATACAATTAACACGGTGTTTTCTGAACTTGTCGCTACAATATTGACTGTGAATATAGTCTGTGCGGCGCGAAGATATTACAGTTGTCTATAAAACTTCGTACGAAGATAAAATTTGAGTCAAATGATGATGTCAATAAATAACAAATCATACTATTCAGGTGAGCCGACCAAACAGAGGAAGGCGGTACGTGGATGGTGAGAATCTGAGCAGCGCCAACTGGCTGCGCTTCGACAGCTGTTCGCGCAACCCCAGCGGGCGGAACCTGCAAGTCTTCCAATACAAGGGGCAAATATATTACAAGTCGGTGCAGCGTACTACACAATACCCCACACCCCACAATGGTGTAAAGATATTTCCATGCATTCTATTTGTACTTCTGTTCTGTGTGTGCTGTCAGGTCAGTGAAGGAGATGTATTTTCAGATATTTTGCTTGTTTGTTCTCAGAATGATGGTTACTTGTTCCGCCAAAGTTATATTTACATATGTATTAGATATATTAACTAATATTACGCAATATTCTCAACTTGATATTTATATTCAAAATTGTGAATGGTAATATAGACAGCCCCGATTCAATTAACCTCATTCAATTTCATATACCTAAGAGAGCTACTCGTTCCAGAATCCTGTTTAAATGTAACAACACCAGGACTGAGCATTACAAACACTCGCTTGTACCTAGATAACATGACGTTAGTCATACATACGCAGATGTATCGGATCTATTTAACTGCAAGAAGGCTATACTATCGTATCTTTTAAGTCAATATTAATTTAACTTAAGTTTACTATATGTTTTATATGTACGCATTTCTTTTAGTTTTATATCCTTCCTGGACTTTTCTTCTTTATATACTTTCTGATGTCATTGTACGACCTAATGCCACATTTAATAACCTGATTAACCTGTTAAAATTATTTGTGCTATATTCTTATGCTTGTAGTTAACTGTGACGTGTAATTATTGTTAATGGTATATTTATACCGTTGATATTAAATAAATAAATATCAATTATTATTTTTATAAACAATAATTATTAGCCTGAAACACTCATCCAAATTGAAAAAAACCTTTCCGAGCAAAGATAAATGTCGCCGACGGGACTCGAACCCGCACCCTTCTGATTGCCGGTCAGATGCTCTACCGGTGAAATATAATAAAAAACAGTAATTATTGAATGAAACACTAGTATATATTGATTAACTTGGCGGGTTTGCGATAAGCCGACGTAGCTCAACGGTAGAGCATCTGACCGGACATCAGAAGGGTGCAGGTTCGAGTCCTGTCGGCGACATTTATCTTTGCTCGGAAAGGTTTTTTTCAATTTGGATGAGTGTTTCAGGCTAATAATTATTGTTTATAAAAATAATAATTGTTACCATTTGCGATATGCACAAAAATCTTGTCTTAAGTTTTTAAGAACTTTAGTTTATCAATTAATAAATAAATATCAGCTTGGCCAGACTACAAAAAATGCAACACTATAAAAAATCTCATACACCAGGCGGACACATAAATTTTGTGTCCAAAGGATATGGCGGACGAACAAGTGATAGGTTTTTGGATAATTTTAAACCGGGTTTGCATGTTATGCCAGACTGAGGTTTTAAAAACATAGCCCACTTGCTTGAGCTCAAACAATGCAAGCTGATTGGCCCACCGGGTGTGAAGTGCCTCTCTCTTGTGAAGAGGTCAAGGAGGCCAAGAGGGTGCCTGCATTACCAATCAACGTAGGACGAGCAATCGGCTGAATTTTACCTGGATGTCCGGTAACCTTGAAATCCAACCCAACCATGGATGATATCAATAATCAAAATGCTACTGGGGTCCCACCCCGAGCACAACCTACCAGTGGTGAACTGAAACCCCCCCTACCCGTCAGAGGACGAGGAGGCAGATGTGGAGGTGGTGGCCGAAACCCAAACGATCGCAACCGCGATAAGAGCCGCCTTAACAACTTTCGAGAAGTTAAATCTACCGATTTTATGCAACAGATGAGAAATGAAACTATGAAAAACCTATTAATCGATAAGCGTGAGCAAGAAGGTATGGTGAGTCAGTTACAGAAAGTAATCAAGAATCCAACAACAGCTCCAATTTCTACACGTAGTACAGGAATTTTAACTGTAATGACATGTTCAGCAGCACAACTGATTCGTCAACCTGTTCCAGCCGTAGATATGCCAATACCACCGCTATATAGAGTATCACTTGCTATTGTTGATTTCATCAAAATATTGGTTTTCCTGGCACCGCCCACGCTTAACCACAGGTCGAGCCCACAACAAAAGAGGTACAGGCAGTCGGCACTGTATCGCCTACTGCCCACACCCGCCACAGAACGAGCCAGAGCCGTGCAGTTCCTGAGGAGGACCAAGACAGGTCATATAAAAATAACCCTTCCTCCCACAGCCGAATTAAAACAGGACGAGATGCCCCAGCCTGAAGCCGAACAGCAGCCCATGGCGGGGCCATCATCAGCCCCCCACCGCGCACCAACAGGACCAGCGTCTTCCTACAAGCCCCCATCAAGGCCGGCGGTAGCCATGGAGACATTTCCCCCACTAGGAGACCAACCCCATCAAGAGGCCCGAAATACCGAACGCGGAGAATGCGGCAACGGTCCGTTGTGACAACCGCTTCACCGGCCTACTAGAAGTGAGCGAGGGCGGCGGCGCGCCGCGCACTAAACGTGCAGATTTTAATAATAATTCTTTCCCTTCGTGGCGCGTGGCGTACGTGGCGACTCTTCAGCCGGGTACCAACACCGCCAAGCGATCTAGCAGGCCGCCTCCTCATGCAGCAAGTGACAGACGGACGCTCATGGGCGAGCATAGCGGCAGGCACAGCCGGCCCCATCCCAACACCAAGCCAACAGCCAGAGCGCCCGCCGCCGGCACAAGAAACCTCACCACGAGCCGAAGATGACCTGGACATAATGTCCCTCCTCCAAGGCCTCCTCCGCGTCCGCTCGCAGCTGGCCCGGTGCTACTCAAGAACGGAGAAGCTCGTCATCTTGATGGAGCTGATCACGTCCACGCTCGATAGTTGAGAACGGGGCCGTGAAATACAAATACAAATCTGTTTAACTGTTTTTCACACATGTGGAGGACACCGCAATAAGTATTATTATACCATGTTTATTTTTTCACTAAGGGTTGGTTGGTACAAATTGGCGCTAGGTAACGCCCTAACTATCCAGAAGACACACCGCGTGGACCATAAAAATGACACCGTTCCCAAAACAATGGTTCGCGAAAACATTTTATCAAAAAAAATAGTGCATCGTCTGGCAGTAAAAGGATGGCAAGAAGCTTCGCTTTTTACCTTTTGTTGGCCTGTATGGAGCAAATTTGTCTCACGGTAAGTGTGCGCCAACAGAATGGCTACCTTTACTGAGATCATTTTTCAAACACAAAATTGAAGTAGTTAGAAATATTTTAGATATTGCATACAGCGGATTTTTTCATAGGCAATTTAATGAGCTATATGAATACTTAAAAAATATATAAATCACAGATCAATTCGAACCGGCGTATGACAAAAACTAACAATCGAACCAAAGTGTGACATTCTTTCCTAGCAATACGATACGTCACAAACAACATCAAACTAGTGGCATTATCGATGTTCCATGATAGCTTTGCGTACGGCGAGACAATGGAGTTCCACATCAAGTTGCTTTGTGACGTATGGTTTTCAGACTATTTGATTGGCTAACCAGATGAACAAGTTACATCATGCGATTTAGCCATAACTTTGTGCTCTGTTTTATTTTGTAGGGAAGGGCAGATGTAAAGATACGCTTTCGAAGAGGGGCGACGGAATTCCATGGGGAGTTGTGTAATGAAATATTCGTGGGTGGTGTTGTAAAAATAGAGTGAAATTGCTAGAAAGAGCCAATCTATAGATATCAATGCCACTAGGCAATAAATCCGCCCTTAAAAAATATGTATTACATATAATTATTTTTTTTTATAAAGAGCAAATAAATAAAAGTGTTCATCTCTTTTCTTTTCAGATGCTGAGTGCAAAGAGAAATGAAGGAACGTGAGATCCACGTTCATTCGGAGCATGAAACCTCTTTCGAGTGGATCCAAGGCAAAATAACCTTACTATTTTAGTACTTAAATTTTATTCTGCCTTTTGTTAGACCCATTAATAAAACGGAAAACACTGGCAACCGTCTGAAACGTGGTGCAGATGCAGCTCCGGAACACAAATCCATTAATGAAACTTGTCAAAAATGTATCAACGGAACGCGAAGTGTGTTTTATAGAAAGAGAACCATCAACGTCCAGGAGAATAGTGACGGAGCTCTGACACCTCGATGGATATCATCAGAGCTCGATAGAACGGTCGCAAACGGAATAGACCGATACCTTAAGTAGAAATAACATTTAGAGCTAAAAAAATTGTTCTTTGAACAGTTCCCTGGCAGTAACAAAACATCTCATCATCACTTGATTAACTCAACATTTTTCGATTTTGACGAAAAAAGGTGGGTAAGAAAAAGAGGTAAGGAAGATTGTTCTGCTTTGTGTTTCAGATAGTGAGATTGCCTGGCTTGCGGACTTCGCAGCCGGCACCCACCTTCCTGGAGACAAGGAGATCACTCAGACCTCAAATTAGGCGTCCGCGCCACCAAAACTGCCTTTGTTAAGGCAATCCTCCCCCGTGCATATTAACTACTCTTCAGACTGGCGCCACCCACAATCGACCGACGTTCGAGCCCCCCACTGAAGGCTAGGTACAGGCAGTCGGCCCTGTATCGCCTGCTGCCCAATACCGACACCGTCCAGTTCCTGAGAAGGACGAAGACCGGCCATATAAAGGTCACGTTCCCTTCCACAGGTACACCAAATCAAGAAGAGATGCCCCAGACTGCGGCTGAATTTCAGCCCACGGCGGGGCCATCATCAGCCCCCCACCGAGCGCCACCAGGACCAACATCGGCATATAAGCCCCCATCAAGACCGGGGACTGCAATGGAGACATTCCCCACCCTACCATCAAGCGACGGCTGGCGCCACCCTACCAACCCAATCAAGCGGCCCCACTCACCAACTGCCGAGAACACGACAGTCCGGTGTGATAACCGGTTCACCGGCCTACCGGAGGTAAGCGAGGGCGGCAGCGCGCCGCGCACAAAGCACCTACATACTAATTTTTCTTCTCCCTCCGCAGGTGAAGCAGCAAGGAGGGATCGAGTACCCCCAGTGGTGATGACCTTGGGTGCCATGACGCACCTGCAGATCACCACGAGTATCCAGAACCACCTAGGACCGGGTAAGATTTTTAATATCCGATATAACAGGGGCGGCACGGCGAACATCTTCGTGCGCTCGATGGAGGACCACCGGGCCCTCACAAACGGACTTCGTGCGGGAGCAGCAAGCTTCCACACCTTCACGGCGGAGGCCGAGAAGACCAAGAAGTCGGTAATCAAGGGCCTACCCGATGTGGACATCGACCACATCAAAGAAGACCTTGAGAGCCAAGGCTACCCGGCCATAAGAGTGGTGAGGATGACGGCGGCATCTGCAGAATACCCGCTATATCTGGCCCACTTCAATAAGGAAGTGGATATGGGGAGGCTGAGGGCCTCCATCAAGTACCTGTGCCACTGCAGGATTAGGCTGCAGAAGTACCGCAGCAAGCACCTGCAGCACGGCACCCAGTGCTACCGATGCCAGGGGTTCGGCCATGGCTCGAGGAACTGTTCACACACGGCGAGATGTGTGAAATGCCTGCTGGAGCACGCATCCTCAGAGTGCCCCAAGACGACAAGGGACGAGCCCGCCGCATGCTGCAACTGCGGAGGCCCGCACCCGGCGAACTATCGAGAATGCCCGAAGCGCGTGGCGTACGTGGCGACTCTTCAGCCGCGCACCAACACCGCCCAGCGACCCAGCAGGCCGCCTCCTCACGCAGCAAGTGCGACAAGGACGGACGGACGCTCATGGGCGAACATAGCGGCAGGCTCAGCCGGCCCCACGCCAGCAGCACGCCAGCAGACAGCCGGCCCCATCCCAACACCACGACAACAGCCAGAGCACCCGCCGCCGGCTCAAGAATCCTCACCACAAGCCGAAGACGACCTGGACATAATGTCCCTCCTCCAAGGCCTCCTCCGCGTCCGCTCGCAGCTGGCTCGGTGCAATTCACGAACGGAGAAGCTCGTCATCTTGATGGAGCTGATCACGTCCACGCTCGATGGTTGAGCACGGGGCCGTGAAGATCCTCCTGTGGAACGCCCGCAGCATCCGCTTCAAGACAGATGAACTGCTCGTCCTGGTCAAAAACACACAGACATAATACTCATTACTGAAACACATTTAAAACAAAACATCCATCTGAGAGTGCCCGGCTTCGAGATATTCAGAGACGACCGAGAAGAAAATTACGGGGGCGGCACGGCCATACTCGTTCACCAATCCATAATAGCCACGAGAATTCCTACTCCCAAGTTGAAAACTACAGAAGCTACAGTAATCGAAGTCAACATAGAGGATAGAGCGCACATTTTCATCGCCGCCTACTGCCCGAACGGCGAAAAACTCAAACGAGAAGACCTAAGCGCCCTGATGAAGATGGGACCCAAAGTTGTAGTGGGATGCGATCTAAACGCAAAACACAACTTTTGGAATAACTACATAGGCAACACGAATGGAAAAACGCTATTCAAGCATATGGAGACGAATAACTATTCGATAATGGCACCGGACAGACCGACGTACTATTCGACAAGAGCGAAATATCCCAGCACGCTAGACATTGTGCTCGTGAAAAATGCCAACACGATCTCGGCAATACGCACGCTCGACGAACTGCCGTCTGACCATCTACCGGTGAGCTTCACTGTAGGAGGAACAACTGCGAGAACGCAAAGGAAACAACGCAACTACAAAGACGCCGATTGGACCGGATTTAAATCGGAAATCAACGAACAGATCCACCTGACCTCGAGCACGTTTCAAACAAGAGAAGAAATCGACGCGGCCGCGCGCACTCTCACAGAAATAATACAACACGCACAGGATAGGTACATTCCACACAAAGAAGCACACACATACACGATCAAACTTCCCGAAGACGCTCTAAATCTCATCAAGGAAAAAAATCGACTGCGACGGATCTATCAGCGGACGCGAGACGGATATGCAAAAACCGCCTACACCACTCTCGAGCGAGAAATCAAGCGACAAATCTCGGAGCTGAAACGCCTACAATGGACAAAGAAAGTCGAATCGCTGACTCCACGAGATAATTCCCTATGGAAAATGGCGAAAGCTCTGAGACATCAAGACAACGCGATCCCTCCGCTCACGAAAATAGACGGCTCAGGCCTAGCCCTGTCCCACGAAGAAAAGGCAGACGCACTCGCAGACGGGTTCGAGAAAGCATACAGAGCTACGGACGGGATAAGCGACCCCGAGACAGATAACATCGTAGCCGAAAGCCTACGAGAACTCGATCGAGCCGAGCAAACGAGCGTAGCCGACATCAACTTCACAACGCCGAGCGAGATAGCCGTCACGATAAAGAGATTAAAAACGAACAAAGCGCCGGGAAGTGATCAAATACACAACATTCTACTCAAACATCTCCCTCAAAAAGCCATCATACACATGACAAAATTGTTCAACGCCTGCTTCATGGTCGGACATTTTCCCCAGATATGGAAATCGGCAACCGTACTTCCGTTTAACAAGCCAAACAAGGACAGAACGAAGCCAACAAACTATCGCCCGATAAGTTTGCTACCGACCATGAGCAAGGTATTTGAACAAATAATACTCAACCGGCTCACTCCACATCACGAAAACACAAACACTCTACCAGACGAGCAGTTCGGATTCAGAAAGAAGCACTCCACCACCCACCAACTGACCAGAGTAGCGGAATTCATCACGCGCAGATTCAACGAAGATCGCATCACCGTTGCAGCGCTTTTGGACCTAGAGAAGGCGTTTGACACTGTCTGGACACAGGGGCTCGTGCACAAACTGCACCGCACTGACACGCCCGTATACCTAACTAGACTGATATATGATTATCTAAAAAATAGGTCATTCAGAGTGTTCATAAGGAATGTCTTCTCATCATCACGTGGGATACCTAAAGGCGTGCCGCAGGGAAGTCTCCTCGGACCGCATCTCTTCAATATATTCACGCACGACATCCCCCGAGACGAGAGATGTAAGCAGTCTACGTTTGCCGATGACGTCAAACTATACGTTTCCTCGAGAGATCCAAACATGGCGGCCATATACCTACAGCGGGCGCTCGACGCCCTGGTGGAATATTATAAAAAATGGCGCATGAAGCTAAACGCGACGAAAACGGAAGCCATAGCCTTTACAAGAAAAAGGAAAAATCGACAACCTGACGTCAAGCTCGAAATGGGAGGACAGCAGATAGAATGGAAGGAAGAAGTGGTCTACCTGGGACTCACAATGGACTCGCGGCTAAATTGGAAATCTCACGTGATAAAAGCGCACACGAAGGCTAGAAAAGCGATCGGCGCAATGCGGCCGATATTCTGCAGACGAAGTTCGCTACCTCCCAGAACCAAACTCCTCATCTACTACTCGCTCATTCGCCCGTTAATTACATACGCTTTCCCCGTGTGGAGCAACATTTCAAATTCGGCACACACCAATCTCCAAACACTACAAAATCACTGTATTAAAATCACATACAACACCAGAATCAGAACAAACCTAAAAACACTACACAAAACACAAAAAATACCTACCTTGTACGAACACGCACACAAGTTGTCCGAGCGTTTTTACAACTCACTGAAAAACAGCAAAAATACACTAATTCGAGAGCTCGGACAATACACATCGCCTAACGACTTCACTTTCAAATACAAGCACAGACTTCCAAAACACATTCTCATGACACACGACCTAGCGTGGTATGATCCGTTCGAATGAGCGAGCGGTAAGTTCATCCCAATTCCAGAATCCATCCCAAATACAATATTAATATATACATATATGTACGTATATAGATAATTATTTAATTTTTATTTAGCTTCATATTTATATAAGTACGTCTATTCATAATCTCCCATACACGTATATATCTACACAAAAACAGACATACACACACACATTGCAAAATGCAGGATCTCAAGACCGAGATCACTGAAGTCCGAACTCGTTCTTGGGAACATCGGGCGCTTCCTCCTGAATAAGGTTTTCTATGGTTTTCCTTATTTCCAAAGGCGAATGCGGAGGAACTCCAACAAAAAGGCCATAGCCGATACCCTCCCCCTCCTCACACAACACAAACAGACACGTATGTATATATGCCAAGGTGCTGATGCTGGTGCTCCTCGGACTGCCGATGATGACGCAAAACATGCAATTTAGTAGGGTTTTTATAAACAGATTTTTCCCTACCGAGATCACAAGACGCAATTGACAATAACGGTCAGGTAATATTTAAAAGTACCATCATGCGGTGAAAAGTGTGAGGCGCAAAGACGCCGTTCTATTTGTATAAAGAACATGTAAATTTAGAGACAGTAACTTTAAATGTTTCGTCACTTCTTGACTAATAAGAAACTAAGAAATGAAAAAAAAAAAAAAAAATGCAGTATATTACGCCATGGTACATTCACACATTTCCTATCTCTGCTGTATCTGGGGCTTTGCCTCGAAGAAATTGATTGCTGATCTGCAGGTGGTTCAAAACCGAGCCCTCAGAAATGTTTTTGGACTTCCATGGGACACTCATGTCAGGGACATCTACTCAGTTTCAGGTATCCTTCCAATCACGATCCTTCCTAAGTATGAAATCACCAGCACCATCCTACAAATTACTCAACAATCAACTCACACTAACGTCAAACCACTTTACAATCAAGACATCCACAACCACAATACTCGAAATAACAATAAAATCCGCATTCCTCAAACACACACTACAAAATATGGAATAAAATCTTTAAACTACATTGCCTACACACTTTATAATTCGCTTCCAGATATGTACAAAACCATCCAGAAAAATAAAAAATCCCAAAATGATGGTATAAAGGAATACTTTTTAAGGATATTTAAAAATGAAAATCAGTAAATCCATATTTGTATATTTTGTTGTTCCCTTATGTTTTCTCTTGTGTGTTGTTCTATTTAACTTGGCCTTATAAAATTATTTCTGTTTGTATGTGAAACTTGTATTTTTGATATTTTGCTGTCAATGTAAAATTGTATGTACTATCTCCTACTTATGTATTGTAAATTCCTCCCGTCCTAAAATGAGTTTTGAAACTCATCGGGATTGCTTTAGCAAGAAATAAATATATAAAAAAAAAAAAAATGCATTTATGGCACACATCGGCGTGGAAATAAAGGCATGGCTTTTGTGTGTAACCCGAAATCGCTGATTCGGATTTGTCCAGTTGTAGTAATTACCCTGCGATATGATGTAACCCAAACGAAAGCAATTGGTTTACACAACACCCAGATTTTTTGGAAAATTTATTTATGGGTTCATTTTTTTATAGTATAACGCGTTGCTTTTGTTTCTCCGCTAATTTGATTTGTTTTATTTGCATATGCTTACGAGTAGATATTCCTATTACATATGCTCTCTATATATATAATGAATGTTTGTTTGTCTGTCGTCGATTTTTTTGAAAATTCCTATAGTGGTTTCGCTGAAAATAGCACAGGTTGTTTTTATTAATGCCGGGAAGGTTTAGAGAGTAGTTTGAATGAAATCCAAATGTAAAACTGTTCCTATAACGTTTTAAAAATAGTATGAAAAAAATTGAGCCCTCCATGTTGTATTGAGGTTAGCGCATAGATATACCACGCTGGTTAGCCACAGATTACGTATTCAAAAGAAAAAGGTTTATTTGGGTAAAATATTTACAAAATGGAAAACAGAAGTAGGTACCTACTTAAGAACTTTATTTTTTAGGAATATTTTGAAAAAATAAATCTTTCGAATGAAATATAAATATAAGAATTCAGTACTTACCTACAGATTGTCGCATACTCCATTAAAATGGTGAACAAACATCCCAAATTGTGAAAAGGGTAGCTGCGGCGGCCGGCCTGGACATCAAACACAGCCACATAATTGATGTTAAAATAATACAGGACAAATGCACACCCTAAACTACTAAAAATGAAATATTGATTATGCGAAATTAAATGACATCTCCGCAGAAACTATATACATTTTGAAAAAATTAGTCCGTACCACAAGGAATTACTATGGAAAATAAAAGAAATTGTTAATGGTAAAAATTATGATAAATAAAATAAAATAACTTTGTTTCAATTCCACTTTATTATTTCTTCATCCAACCGGTTTCGGTTCAACCTGAATCTTCCTCAGGGGAGAATACACAATGTATTGAACATAATACAGAAATACATGGTATTTAAAAGAAAATTAGAAGAGAGAGACAGAACATCAACTTAGGTGGGGGGCAAGGAAGAAGGAGCTTAAGAGGGAGGGAAGAAGGTGGGCGGAGGTAATGGAAATATTTAAAAAAATGGGGGTGTTAGACAAATCTAGTTGTTTATTAAGTAGATTGGTTTTATTGATTTTTAATGACTTTTTATTTCAAGGGCTTCAAGATTATTGAGGCGTAGATAGATCTATCCCGGAAGATGTATTACATAGAAATGGGATAGGTCTACATATATAAAAAATAATTTTGACATATTGCATCAAAATATTAAAATCAAAGTTTTGATGAGCTACAAATATTAATAAAAAAGTTTATATTTAAATTGGGACATAAATGTACTTACTGAATGTTGGTTGACTGATAAATACTATCCCCTGCAAATCAGTAAATATATCCCTTACTCAATACTAATAAATAATACAAAATATGATGGTGTAATCGCATATATTAATGAAAACATGTAAATTGATGTCAGAAAGATCCATTAATAATGTAAATTGTCTAAGGACATCAATTGGTAATGATACAACAATACTCGCAATATACAGATCTCTTTCTACAAATAATATGGAGACATTTCTTAATTTCCTGTCTGTTGAACTTAACTTACTCAAAAACATCAAAGATGTTTTTATTATCGGCGATATAAATATTAGTATCCTGGAAAATGGCCACTCAAAAAATATGATTATTTGCAGACACTAGCTTACCGTGTGTTCAAGAGTCTGATTGATAATCTTACGCGTATATTTAATGAAACCAAAACATGCATTGATGATGCTTTTAGTAAAACTAATTTAAAATCCAAGGCATAGTTTATGCAACTACACTGACCGACCATTACACAATATTTCTATCTACCACAAAAACAATTTACATGTACACCAAAACAAGAAATCTTTCTTAACAAAGTCTGAAACAAACTGGGAAAAGGTTAAAAAGGAGTTACAAATTACTGACTGAACACGTCTGATTGAAAAAGATGATAGGGACACTGGTTGTAGTTATTTCATTGAAACTACACAGCATATTATTCCAACTAACACCAAAACTACGGAAAAAAGATATTTCATAAAAATATACACATTAAATCTTGGAGGTCAAAATATTATTAACTCTGTCAGAAAAATAGACGAACTGCATAGAATAGTAAAAAAAAAAATCTTTATGATATTCATATACCTCGATTTTACAAAAGATACAGAAATATATGTAATAATATAATATGCAATACTAAAGAAAAATTCTATAAAAAAATAGACGAATGTAATAATGATTCACGTAAATTCTGGCAGATCATAAATGAAATTACAAATGTTAAAGCCTCGAATAAGTTTGTTATTTTGAAAAATTATAATTATATTTTTATCTAATAAAGTGCTTCCGTTGGTCGTTACATTTTCAAACGAACGTTTGCTATAAAACACACATATTTCGTATCACCTAATGATACAGTAACATAAATCAATACTTTATCTACCTTGGCTACTTTTCGGAAAGTCAATTTTACTTTAAATAAAATCATTAATAAAAAATTCCGAGCACGTGTTTTGCTACGAAACCCCTTTAATTTGTCTATTTATTTACGCACGTACTAATCGATATGATTCAGAAATTTTAACCCACCCACTGTCCTTAGATATTATTAAATAATTTGACACACTTAGAAAAAAATTATAATTGAAAAAGTACAATATTTTAATAAATTTACGTAAACGCGTTTGTCTATTTTATCTAGTTGGCGCGATACTTATTTGTACTGGTCAAATCGCCGAGAGCTGGCAGCGGGTAGACGTGTCTTCACGTCCCTCCGATTAGCAACATTTTTTACGAATTATTTGGTTAAAAATTGACAGAAAAAGACGAAATGACAAATCTTTCACCAGAAAACACAAGTCACAACATCAAAAACATTTTTGGAATTAATATTTTGTAGAAAAACATTGATTAGCGATATATTTAATAATGCATGTACCTTATATGTATAGGGTAGTCCGAACGAATCAATGGTATTCAGTCAGATTTTTTACTATGCCAAAAATATTAAACGGAAATAAACGGATATTGACATATTTATTTTTTTGACACTTTTAGTTATTTACAGTATTGCGGGCTGTGGACGCATTTGCGCACCGATGGGTAATTTTTTTTTACGTTTTCTATGAGTTTAGGTAAGCACTAACCGGCTAGCCTAGCTAAGCAATTTACTGGTGCATTTTTTCCATTTATATCCATAATAGATTGTCTGAAAATATGAGTTTTAAGTTTAGTTCTGAATTCTGTCGAGTCTTTGATCATTCAAATCATGCGCAGTTCATTCCTCATTATATAGTAATGAGTTTTCATTGTGTAGTTATTAGTTTTGCAATTTTGTTTTCTTGGTTATGTCTGTGTTGATGTTTATTAATTTTTTACAAGAATTCAGAATTGTGATGGATTTTTATTTGCACAAATGCACATGTGCGATGCAAATCTTGAGCCCTGTATAGCTCGTCTATTCTAAATAAATCATAATCACAAAAAGAACTCCAGGGCATTTTTTTTCTCAAGTTTTCATAGTAAAAATAATTTTCAAAGTTTCAATTTTTTAAAGCCCGCAAAAATGCTCTAAATCTATGGCCGGTCTTTGAGGTTAGAATATCATATGTCAAAACAAAGATGAGCTTCAACGTACATAATTGTATATTCTATTCATGGTAAACCATAACTAAACATAAGTAAAAAAGTATGTTCCTTTTTAGAAACTTCAACTGCAAGAATAATAATAGTATTGAGTATTAACATTATTATAACATCCGTATTGATAATTGTAATATAATATATCTAGAAAAAAAGTATAATAATTAAGTATAAAGAGATTAAGTATATGTGTTTGATAGGTACTGGTTGGTGCTATGAGGAAAAAAATGCGTTTAAAATTGACTACTAAAAAAAAAAATAATATTATTGAGTAATATTGATAAGATTGAGTTACGTATCATTCAGCTTTATGAGCCCACGATAAACTCGGGGATGCAGCCCGAATAGGATGCAGCAAATAGTTAATAACATATTAATATGTTTTATTCAGTAAGTACAAAAAAGTAACTTTAGGAAATTGTTTATGACCAAATGTTTGTCCTTTTGCCTTTCCGTGGTTAGGGTTTTTAATCCAGTTAAGGGTCCAGTATAAGACCGCGTATTCACCGCCGTTAGGAATTTTAGGCCTCAAACTTAAAACCACGGACCACCGCGATCCGGCAGCAGGATTGGGGAAATGTGGATAATGTAGACCACGGTGGATTAAAAAAAATGTTCAGCGTATTGATGCAATACGAAACAAAAAACATTTGCTCTATATTTTTTTCGTTTATTCGCTGTATAAAAATATTTATTTACAAAAAAATTAAAAAATATTTACATATTTGTTTCTTCACAGCATAATCTTTTTTTTAGCTTCGGAAATATTATAGAAATGGGTAACGTGGACCAACTGCTCAGAAATACTTATAAGCACAGCTTTTTGACACAGGGAATTATTTTCATGGATTTTGAATCGAGGAATCCGTTTTTCGATTGTCCACTAGGGGATTCAAGGTGGTTGAAATGAATTGGATGCTTTTTTATATGGCTATTCTATTAGTGGCTTTGGTTTTTATTAATGGTTAAATAATTCTACTATTACATTTGAATTGGGAACCAAGATGGAGGATGTGAATTAGATCCCGTTTATTAATCGGGAATAAGAATTATTTGTCTTTTGATAATTTTTGGGATTTAGAAACGCCCTTCAATATTGTATACTAAGCAGCAGTAAAAATAAAACATAGGTAGATAACGATGATTTACAACCCACTCCAGACGCACACAATAAGCTTGAATACAATTCACCAAGTCAATGAAGGCAATAAGAAAAACTGATATTTTGCCGGTGAATAATACCTATAACAGGGAGTATTTTCACAAAAGTCTCCTATCTTCCCCTTGCCCCTCCCCCAAGCAAAGTAGATCAAATATGCTATAATTTGAAATCAAATACGTTTCTAACTACAGCGGTTCTAAATTATTCAAATTTTTTGTAAGTTGTCATTCTTCGCTATTTTTTAGTGTTTTGGTCAATTTTGACAGTGAAGGAGTAATTTTTCGGTAAAGGTTAATGTATTGTTTTTAAAGTAGACTAAAGATGGTACAATTTGAAAACAAATTGGTCTCCAAGGACCTAATATCGTCCGAAATACAGGTGTTCTAAATAAAGAAAAACACTGTATGTTATTATGATAACATAGAATATTTTTCTTCATTTCAAATTGTAGAATCTTTAGCCTGCTTTAAAAAATATTAATTAACCTTCACCGAAAAATTACCCCTTTACTGTCAAAATTGGTTTAACACTAAAAAAAATATAGCGAGAAATAAAAAAAAACAAACTTCGCTATTTAAAAAAAAAAAATTAATTAAGGGGTAATTTTTCGGTGAAGGTTAATTAATATTTTTTAAAGTAGGATAAAGATTCTACAATTTGAAATGAATAAAAACATTCTTTGTTATCATTCTTCGCATTTGATTTCAGTTCACTTCCAAACACTTTAATTCCGATTTTGAACCAAATCGGTAGAGAACTCAAAATTAAAAATGACCATCGAAATTACTCAGGTTGACATTAAATTTGACTTCAGCACCCCCCTAACATGACTTACGCCGCTTTCTAACCAAATCTGTGTGAATATCTAGAAATTCAAAATAGCCGCTAAAACTATGGATTTTGATAGGCACAGATCGGCATACATATACATGCAGTCAGGGGCGTCAAGATTGTAAATTATATGGGCACAAAAATGTTAAGATTTTAAAAATAATTCGTTCATTCATTAGTTTTGCTGTTGACCGCCTGCAAAGATCTAATCTTGTAGATCTGTACCACGTCCGTCAGTTTTTTTTCAGTGCGCAGGTCTTTTATATTGTGCCGTATAATAAATTAATCACTTTTGGACCATCTTAAAGAACGTTGCAAAGAAATGTGATTACAACAAAAAAAAATCGAAAATACGTAATTCCTACATTCCGGTGGCAGTTTAACACCTCTCTTCCCAGCTATTCGTCATAAAACAGACAGAAATATCGAATTTCAAATCGACGTCCGCTCGCTCTGAAGGACTTCTCACAACTGATTTACTCCGGCGAAATAAAACGTTTTATCAACAATCGCGCGGGCCAGAAATTGTCATACGTTTTTTGTATGACGGAACTGAATTTAAAAATTCCTGAACTTTGAGGGAATTACAGTGAAAATCTAGATTTACTGAATTATTTTTAATAAACGCTTTTGGTTCTTAATCTTATTTACTCTGAGATTGTGGAAGGATTTTGATTAAATATGTTTGTAATGGGTGCAGTTAACATAACGGCGAAGGCACTGTCGAGCGTTTTACTTAAAATTAATGTAGGTATTTCATATATAATATAAAAGGTTACAGTTTAAGAATTTACGTCACTGAAAACCTTAGACTCTTTCGTAACTTTCTGTTAAGAATTTGCAGATAAATTATGTGATGTATTGCTTACGTTAGCATACTGCGAAGTGACGTTTAGCGCCTTATTTGAGTCTTCCCCCTTAAGATCTTGTCCCAAAGAGCACAAATAATTTAACATAAATTCAGTCAAGTAAATCCAACCATGAGATGGTAATAGTAATAAGGCCAGAGCGCCGCAGTACTAGTTATATAGAAAAGATGAAGGGTATTATACAATTCCTAGGATATTGTTATAAGCCCTAGATAGATAAAGGATTATAAAAGAATCCAAAAAGTAAATTTAACAAAGAATTGAGTTTTTTCTTTATTTTTTAAGTTTGATATGCACTTTTTAGTTTAGTGTAGAGTAATAACGAATTACACATGAAGGTTTTGTTCAAATTGTACTTATCTATTAATCAGCATGTGTTCGCTTTTTACCCTCTCCAAACGGAGAAGCCAAACATTGATCAGTTTACGCAAATAAAATAACACATATAATGCATTTATGGCACACATCGGCGTGGAAATAAAGGCATGGCTTTTGTGTGTAACCCGAAATCGCTGATTCGGATTTGTCCAGTTGTAGTAATTACCCTGCGATATAATGTAACCCAAACGAAAGCAATTGGTTTACACAACACCCAGATTTTTTGGAAAATTTATTTATGGGTTCATTTTTTTATAGTATAACGCGTTGCTTTTGTTTCTCCGCTAATTTGATTTGTTTTATTTGCATATGCTTACGAGTAGATATTCCTATTACATATGCTCTCTATATATATAATGAATGTTTGTTTGTCTGTCGTCGATTTTTTTGAAAATTCCTATAGTGGTTTCGCTGAAAATAGCACAGGTTGTTTTTATTAATGCCGGGAAGGTTTAGAGAGTAGTTTGGATGAAATCCAAATGTAAAACTGTTCCTATAACGTTTTAAAAATAGTATGAAAAAAATTGAGCCCTCCATGTTGTATTGAGGTTAGCGCATAGATATACCACGCTGGTTAGCCACAGATTACGTATTCAAAAGAAAAAGGTTTATTTTGGTAAAATATTTACAAAATGGAAAACAGAAGTAGGTACCTACTTAAGAACTTTATTTTTTAGGAATATTTTGAAAAAATAAATCTTTCGAATGAAATATAAATATAAGAATTCAGTACTTACCTACAGATTGTCGCATACTCCATTAAAATGGTGAACAAACATCCCAAATTGTGAAAAGGGTAGCTGCGGCGGCCGGCCTGGACATCAAACACAGCCACATAATTGATGTTAAAATAATACAGGACAAATGCACACCCTAAACTACTAAAAATGAAATATTGATTATGCGAAATTAAATGACATCTCCGCAGAAACTATATACATTTTGAAAAAATTAGTCCGTACCACAAGGAATTACTATGGAAAATAAAAGAAGTTGTTAATGGTAAAAATTATGATAAATAAAATAAAATAACTTTGTTTCAACCGTTTTTGATCGAAACGTTGAATTCTGGCTCTCTGGTTTTACCGCCTTAATATAAACAAGATAAAAAGTGATGAAATAAGAAATTTTAGAGCCTCCCTAAATTTAAACACTTCATCGGGAAATGACCTGATGACAAGCAATTCATTCAGGTACTTACAAAATGAGTTCATTTACCCCCTTACATACCTTGTAAATCTATCAATATCAAAAGCACTTTTCCCTCTTGTCTTAAAATTGCTACGGTCAAACCAATCTACAAAAATTGTTCCAAAAATGATATTTCTAACTATCGACCAATTAGTATTTTAACAACGCTTTCAAAAATCTTAGAAAAAGTGATAAAAAAACAAATTGTTATCTTTTTGGATAATAATAATATATTATCATTAACCCAATACGGGTTTAGGGAAAACCTGGGTACTGGTTATGCTATAGCTAAATTAACAAATGCAATTTATAAAAAAATGAATTAAGGTAAAAAATGCTTGGCAGTTTTCATTGATTTTCAAAAAGCTTTCGATACAATTGACCTTAAAGTACTATTTTTAAAACTTGGAAAAATGGAATGACAGAATCAACTCTAAACCTAAATGGGAGCTGCATGTATGGTAGAGAACAGTTTGTACAAATTGGTAAAAAAAAAACAGCAAAACTCTTCCATTTGCGTACGGTTTCCCCCAAGGAAGCGTATTAGGACCGATACTATTTCTCATATATATAAATGATTTTATGGATCTTACCATCAAAGGAGACATAATTAGCTTTGCAGATGATACTGTTATTATTTTTCATGAATAAGATTGGACAAATACCTCCAAAGAGGCAGACCATAGCTTGACTGTATTTCAAAACTGGTTAAAAGTAAAGTCGCTTACATTAAATGTGACTAAAACTAAATATCTATCATTCTTAATAAGCAATAGAGGCCAAACAATGAATGAGCACACACTCAAATTACACGAATGTCATAACAATTTACCCCATTGCACATAACCAAAGCAAAAATTATTAAATATCTTGGGATCTTAGTTGATGATAAACTACGCTGGGATTTACATATTAACGGAACATCAAAAAGGCTAATAAAACTCATTTACTTCTTCAAAAAGTTACATAACATCTTGTCAACCAAGGATCTAAATAGAGTGTATTATGCTTTCTGCCACTCTCATTTGAATGATGGAATTTTGGAATGGGGCTCAGCTTCATCAAATTACATAAAACCCTTAAATACAACTCATAAATGCATGCACGAGGACGTCAAGAACGGAATTTTTTAAACATTTCGACATTCCAAGTATTTAAAAAATCTTTGGCAAAAATGTTCTAGTTCATCATCTTAAAAAGGACAAACTCTATGACTCCTCATAACCATAATACCAGACCAAAGCAACTAGACAAGCTAAATGTACCTAAGTGTAATACTTCTTTTGAACAAAGAAGGTCTGAATTTTTAGCTGTAAAATTATACAACAAACTCCAAATTACTATCAAACAAAGTAATTCAATCAATAATTGAATTAAGTCCAGCAAAACTTGGCTTATGGAATGAACAGAAGAAGAACTGACTATTATTCTCAAATAGAAATTCATAGAAATTACTGGGAAATACCTAACCCAAGCCTTGAAGTTGAAATATAGAAGTCGCTGAAACCCCTTTAATCACAACCTAGGTCGCCTCAGCATAGGAGATCCCAGTGAGGAGGACTATGAAAAAAAAATCTGTAATATACATATCTATTTTTTATACTTATACTTTACCTTAAAATCACAACATTAGATAGAAATTAATAAAAAATAAAATAAAATCAATTTAACCTTTATTTGTTTCTTTGTTTAGAGATAGCAATGGTCATCACAAGGCATTTCTTTCGCTGTCAAATTAATTATGGTACCCAAACGACAAGCAAAAATTCACAACTTCATAACTTTATTCCAAAATAAAATAAATAATCCTGAGTTAGGCCGGCACATCAGCTAGTTTAGTTAAAAATCAAGCTAATCATAGGTAGAATTATTTAATTTGCTTTTTTTTTGTTTGGATGCCATTCGCGGAAATTTCATAACCCACATTATTTTATAACATATTCTGACAGATATAATAAATTATTATGAATGGGATATAGCCGGTGTAATGTTTCAGAAAAGTATGAGGAAGCTGTTTTTTTCTTTTTCTAAATATTTAAAACCATTTGGTTTCCATGTCGCATCAATGGCATTTGCAAATGTATAGAGTGATTATTGTTATGCATTAAATTCGTGAGACTTGATTTCGTGAGAAAAGTTTAAAATTTATTACTCGTAGAAGGTTAAAAAGAAAAGGAGACATTTTGTCTTATATTCCTTGTATCAGTAATTTAATTTTGGCAGGGTTGGCGGGGTTCTTATTGACGAAGTTAGTAACTATTCTATAAATATACTATTATAAACGATTCGTTTATCCAAGTCTGTAATATGATTGCGTTGTAAATTTTGCTTTGACTTTGTTCTGACATTCAACTGATGAAAATGCCGAGTCAACAATATTAAAATCTGGCAAATCATGCAATTAAATAAGCATTTTTACTAAAACTTTCAGTTACCTAATAATATCCATTCGTTGCCAATTACAATCTTTTAATAGATAGCTTTTTAATAAATCGTCTACGCCAACTTTGAAACAAGGAAACTTCTGATTTTTGGCTGAGAACTTCGCTTACAAGGAACAACTGTTTGTAATTATTAAAAAAAAATAAGCCAGTAAAGTTTCAGCAGCTGAATACAAAAAACTTTCCAGAAAAGGCAGAGTAAAAAGCTGTATTTGGGCTGAAGGAAAAAATGGAAGAAAGAAACAGTTACAGCTGGAGTTACTGACTGCCGGAAGTATAAGTAGCGTATCGGAGGCATAACAGGAAGCGGGGGAAGACATTTTGTGGCTGTGAGCTAGCTCCAGTCGAGAGGTGAGGTGAGGCGAGGTTTGAGTCGCGTGTGTGCCTTGCTATGCCGCCTAGGCGCTCCCACCCCGTCCGCCCACCTCTCGCTCGTTCCGCCCGCGAGCTGGGTAGGTAGTACGTAGCCCAGGTAGGCTTTTCTGTCCTCAGAAAGCAGCCATTCATTTGAACGCTGTCGCTTGTTCTTCAACGGTTTTCATTTTAAATATTCAAAAAATCTTAAATATTTAGCATAAAATTTAATTGTAAAGCTTCGTTATAATGCAATTTAGATAAGAGAAGTAGTCTAAAATTATCAAAAAAAATATTTTGAAAAGAAAAAATTAGTGGTGTGTTTTGAACATCGAATTTGTCATGTTAAATATGTCTAAATCCTTTTTATATACGTTTGTTTGAAGAACTATACAGGCGAGTTATTTAAATTTGTTTATATTTTTAATGTTTTAAACCTTTTTTATATCTTCATATTTTTAATGTGTGTTTTTGACCTAACTTTTATTGTAACAATAACTTCAGGACTCGGCAATTTAAAAATTCACTTCTACCTAGACTTCACGCAGAAGGTAATATTTTATCAGACATAGCAGATATGTTCTACTGCTCGGAATACAAATACAAACCCTCAACTATTATTAAAATATGTGTCTAGAGTATATGTATCACTGAATGTGAGGTATGTTTTGAATATTCGCCTCTGTTGCTAATTATTTGGAATAGTACTTACACTATGTTATTCCCGAATTTGTTCGTGAGACCAATTAAATATTTAGTTGTTGTATTTCATGAAGGCTTTCTATGTACCTACTGTGATGTGTTTTGCACCTGTGTGAATATAGTAATTAAAAATAAAATATAAAAACCCACGTAGGACGTACATAATATAGTAAATATATAGATAATTTGTTTGTGCAAGATGACATTGAAAAAAGGTTCTAATGCTTGGCGTGTCGTATATGTACCCTTATATAGGATAAGACTCAGGAGTTGGCAACGGTTGAGCTCCGAGATCACAATTTTAAAAAAAGAAACGCAGGTTGCTAATACTTCTTCGATCCACAAGCGTGTGTATTCTTAAAGTAATTTATAAAATATCTAAAAAATAGCAAATAAAAACTTATATTTGCTACAGTTCTGTAGCCAACTTTAAGGCAAGTTTGATGTCATGTATTATCCGTTACCTGCAGTGACTGGTAGACATATAATAACATCTCAATAAACGTTAATATTGAAAATGCTACACTAAATTTACAACCATCACAAGTCACCTGTTATTTTTATAAAATTTTAATATTTATGATAGATAAAAATCTGTTCCGCAGTAGTACTTAAACGTTTTACAATTCACTTTACCTTGCCCATGTAAACTAGGTAATAAATTTATCAACTTATTTGCATTTTGATCTTTTTATTCTGAGAATGGTATTAGAGATTTCTTATATTTATTTTTTGTAAGTGCCTACCTAGCTTCTTGTACTGTCCACTGTGCCACCCCTGACGTAGCGGCAGCAGTGAGACGGAAAATTTCTTTCGAACCTGAGCTCTTATTCTCTCGTGGTTCTGTCGGCTGGAGTGAGTTACTTGCTCCCCGGGGATCTTCAGAAGTCTCTATTCCACTATCCCACCATCTTCACTGGTCACTGTACCACCGAGGATGGTGTGAAACACTCGATGGACCACCCTCCCTCCCTCCACTGCTAACTGACTCTTATCGGGACTGCCAGTAGCCGTAGATTCTGTTTTTGTGTTGTACGTTGTACATGGGAAAGTGTTTGAATTCGGTTTTTCCTTTTATTTTCCTCTTCTAATGTATATTTCTCTTTTTATAAATGTTTCTCTCCACTAGCTTTAAGGGTGAGATTTAACTGCTTCGGATGAAAACACGTAAACGTTTTTGGTATGTATAAATTAATGTTTTGGTATGTAGGGACATTCGACGCATTTAGAAACACTTAATGGTAACTTCGTTAAAAAAATAGAAAAATAATACTCTTGACATGAGAAGTGATAGAGGGAACCATCTTATCCGTCAAACGATTCGAGAAAGTGATTTTTTTTACAGTAACTCCACACAGGAGACCAAGGAGGAAATAATTTCCCTCAAGGCCTATATCATCTTTGGGGATGCTGTGTAGAGGGTCTTTTAGGGGATAGGAAGGAGTAAACTTGGGTCTTGAAGAGACCCACGTTATAGGATGGAGGAAACAAAGAGGCCGGCAGATAATTCCACAGCCGAGCTGTTGAACACAAGAACGAGTCGTAGAAGCGACCCGTTCTCATGTGACAAAGGTCAACCGTGTGCAAATGTTGGGCGATGAGTGATGAGTGCCTTCGACTGGAGTTCACTCCAATATTATCGATTATTATAATAAAATAGTATTTTAATAAAACAGTTTATTAATTTAATTATTCTATTTAATTGTGTAACATTTTAAGTTAGATTTACAAGATAAATCGTATGTTCTATAACAGGCACTGTGAACTATTGACTATTATTACGTAAATCGATCAGATTTCATTTAGTAAAGTAAATAAAATATACATAGTGACAGCGTAAGTTTTTTTATAACAATAGCCAATATGTTCAAATACATTTCATTTATTAGCAAGATTTACAGAATCCCGCTTCTGGCTATGGCTTGTTGGCTGTCGTTATGCCATGGAGCGATAAAACAACACAAAACACTTGGAAAACATCAATAAGGAACAATTTACGGGAAAAGAGGGTTACTTGCAAGATATTTAATGTGGCTGAACGCTGAGTAAGTAATTTTATACTTAGGAAAAAAGGTAATAGCTTGAAATAAAGTTTCCTGATTACGAGGAACATTTTTTGCGAAGGCCTCGGAGCCCGCGATTGCTTCATAAATGTTTTGTAGTGGAAAAGTTTCGCCATTTTCCTAAGATCTCTAATGTCTTATGTCTGCGAGATGGTATGTTTTAAAATTAAACAATGGTAAAGGTTCTAGACGTGTTCCAGATCAAGCAAAATAACTTGTGAGTCGACTGGTAAAATCAGAAGCTACGCACTGACATGCCGCTGGATGAGGTATTAGTTGGAGATGAGATAAATGCGTGATGATATAAAATATGATATTTAATAGGTAAGTACTCTATTTTATTTTAATTATTCAACTTTAATTTGTAGAACTTGAAGTTTTTTAAATTTTACGTAACTAGCAGTTTTTTTATTATAATTAAACCGTTTTCTTTAATTTAAAAAAATGTAGGTACTCAACTTCACACTCACGTAACCCTCTGAGGAATTAGCTCGGAAATTCTTGTTTCATTTGTGCGGAGGATTGATGTCGAAGGCTTTGGAATGAACCTAGGTATTGTTGTAGGGAGAGAGTGAACCTGTGTATTGAGAAACTCATGTTGTAGGGAGAAAGTGAACCCATGTATTGAGAAACTCATGTTGTAGGGAGAGAGCGAAAGTGTGTATTGAAAAACTCATGTTGTAGGGAGAGAGTGAACCTGTGTATTGAGAAACTCATGTTGTAGGGAGAAAGTGAACCCATGTATTGAGAAACTCATGTTGTAGGGAGAGAGCGAAAGTGTGTATTGAAAAACTCATGTTGTAGGGAGAGAGTGAACCTGTGTATTGAGAAACTCATGTTGTAGGGAGAGAGTGAAGCTGGGTATTGAGAAACACATGTTGTAGGGAGAGAGTGAACCTGGGTATTGAGAAACTCATGTTGTAGGGAAAGAGTGAACCTGGGTATTGAGAAACTCATGTTGTAGGGAGAGAGTGAATCTGGGTATTGAGAAACACATGTTGTAGGGAGGGAGAGGTACAACTTCTGGGACATTATTACGCAGCTGAGCTGTTGAGCACGAGAAAGCTGTAAAAATACATATTATTATGTTTATCATTTGTCTATACTTGACATTACTATCTTTTAGTATTCTGTATATTCCGGATTTGAAAAGCTTCGCTTTCGAAACATTTTGATATGTATACATATAAGGTGGTGAGTATAAAATAATTCTAAATTAATTTGTTAGTAATTTGCTTTACACTTCAGCTTTTTATACAGAGTCGCAAAATCAAGACTTTATCCACTCTGTTCGAATTTGACTAAACGATTCGGAGTAAGAACGTCGCAGTATTGATTGATGAAGGTTGCCAGATCCAGTCATATAAAAAGCTCAGGTAATTTGGTAACTAACCGGGATATGGTCGATCGTTGAGTAAACACGATGACTTTAAAAAAGAGTTCTCTCTGATTAAACTTCTCGCCAACAGGTTTCAATTAAAACTACGCTCGTTAGGTTAATTACTATGTTAGTGTTTGTAATAGTTATATTTTACGTATATTGTTCAACATTTACTTTTGCTGCTAAAACATACCACAATAACCATAGGTAAAATTAAAACTTATTTGGTTTATTAAAACTCGTTGCTAACGGAGCATAAAAGTAAAAAAAATGTTCTATATTACGGCGGACTTTTTTATATTACATAAACTTGATCAATTATTTTAATGATCTGTGTTTTAACTGTGTTTTGTTAAAATAATATTTAAAAATAGTTATATTTTCTTACGCTTTTCAGAGTAAAATTATTCCCTTTTACATTGGGACACGTTTTTGAGTTTTCTTTGACATCCATAATTTTAGTTATCCCCTTGTTGACATAAAGACCTCTATAACCATTTTGAAAATTTTACCCGACAAGTGCTTGTCGGTATGTAATTTGGAAATGTTGTCTATTACAAAGGACTCCATAATAGGTATTTGTTACAATTGTATTTTGTAGACGTTTAATTACGTTACTGTACGTACGCGACAGAGAACTAATACATTAATCCTCTCCATATATACAAATTTATGTTTGTCTGTGTGTTCTAGATTTTCTCGAAAATTACTAAATCAATTTTGCTGAACATAGGACATTTTGTTTTTATTGGTGTCGTGAAGGTTTAAAGAGTAGTTTGAATGAAATCAAATATGTAAAACAGTTGTTATAACGTTTGTTGTATTGGGGTTAGCCCATAGATATACCACTCTGGTTAGCAACAGATTTCATATTCAAAAGAAGAAGCTTTGTTTAGATAGAATAGTTTCAAAATGGAAAACACAAGTAGGTATCTACATAAGAACTTCATTATTTAGAAATGTATTGAAAATAATAAATGTTCGGAATGAAACAAAATTTTCAAATATTTGTTTCCTTTGTTTAGATACAGTAATAGGCATCACAAGGCACTATTTTCGCTCTCAAATCAATTATGGCACCCAAACGACAAGCAAACATTCACAATTTCATAACTTTACTCCAAAAAAAAAACCCCGAACAAGGCCGGGAACACATCAGCTAGTTGTTTATAAAATTAATAAGAAATAATTTGTGTACACCACTGTTTAATATACGAGGGTTATCCGTAAAATAAGTTTCCCTATTTTTTTTTAATAGGGAAATTATATATTTTCTTTAAATTCTGGATCGTAGCTTGGTCTTCCCCCTCCACATCCTTATCCGGTCGAACTCGCTGCGACGCTCAGTGTCGGTTTGGCAGCCGTAAAGAATGGAGCTCCCGATCGCATCGCCCGCGAGATGTGAAGTACGCCCCGTGATTCGTTTTTTCAACGAAATTCAACTGACAGAAGTGTATAGAGAAACGTTCAAGAGTGTTCAAATGGTGCGCAAGTGGTGCAAAGAATTCAAAGAACGGCGCCAGCATTGCCGCTTCCACTTTCACAATCGTTTCGTCGCTGACCGATGGCCGTCCGGACCGTTGTTCATCATGGACGTCTGTGCGCCCTTCTTTGAATTATTGATATGACGGGATGGCTGATTACATTACAATGGAAAGTCTGCTTTTGCCAAGTGAAGGAAGAAATGGTTATATTTATAGATTTTACCGGAAAATCTAATATTTTTGAAACCTTCCAATCATCGTAGAAACATAACTGATGACATTGCCACGATGACCCAGTGACTAGTGGTTAGAACACAATAAGGAACTCCAGTGAAAAATATATATTCATGTAGTTCAGCTAACGCCGATGTAACTTTTATTATATATAATTATACGTAGAATTTATATATCGCTAATTAAAAGTTAATAAAAAATCATCCCATGAAAACACCTTGTTATGTTGGTACCATTGCATTCGGAACATCTTACGTAACGTGCGCATTCTGTTTTTGGATTAGTATGGACATTTGTTGTGTATTTTTCATATATTTTCGCGAAATTTAAACTTAATTTGGGTGAAATTGCTTTCTTATAATGTTGGGATTATAGGTTTACAGGCTTTATAATGTTTAGGTGTACAGGGGTTAGGTGTATCCGTGTCTTGGCGGCGGGTCAGCCTGCCCACCGGGTGCATGGCGTACCGGATCGGAAGAGGTCGGTTGAGGGAGATCCCTTGACCTTTCCGGCTGGACTTTCTCTATATTTTTCCCCCTCATATTACATAACACAAATCATTTTCCTAAAGACCTCATGTGTGGGAGTTAAGGTTAAAAAAAAAACACGTACCCGGATAACGCGAAACAACCGAGATGCATTAATTCAGTGGAACTTTCCTTAAAAAGCTGGTAAATAGGTGTCCATTATGAGTGTTGGACTCGATCTGACATACTGCTTCTCGAGCGTTCTGCTTACTGTGCTATCGACCACTTTGATCAATAAAACGGTTTCATTTTTTAAATAAAACGTGTAAAATTTGCGAAGAAATGAATATAGGCATTATTAATGTTCAACAAACTTAACATTATGACAATAAAACAAAACTACTTTACATTAATAATTACAAATAACAACAATCACACATATAAGAAACATACTTTAAAGTCAAAACCACATACTTTATAACAAGGAACCACAAACACAACATTTGGACAAAACAACACTTAAAATCCCACTCTCCTTTGAAAGTCACAATATTATTTCATATTTTGTAAATGAAATCCTCGGCTCGGGAAATCCCAGTGAGGTTATCATTATTTATTATTTTGTTATAAAGAAGAAACTGAAACATTACTATTATTATTTGCCCCACAGTTGAGTATTCTCGGCGCATTATTTGGGATAAAATTCCCTTTTAAAGATTCCCAACACGTTTTCGTGTGACGAAAAAACTCGGAGGTAAATCAGAATGGCCAATATTTCTAAGGTGTGATTTATCGGCGGGGCCCGTAATGGCGACAAGTTGAGTTGTAAATTTTACACATTTTTCCGCATTCGCAATTATAGCGGCAAAGGGGCGACGGTAATAATTTTTAAGACGGGCACTTGAATTTTTATCAATTTCCGCCATAAAAAATACCGAGAGTTTCCTGAAAGAACATTTCGACGTGAGAGTTTGATATTCTAAAAATAAAATATTTTATCTCCTGATGTATACACTTTTTGTGTTCCAGTTTTAGTGATTTTTAATAAGGTTGATGTTAAAAATTGAGAAAATCGAGGGACGCGTAGAAAACAGAAGCGGTTTTTGTAAATTTTAACGGTTCAGCGTTCGAAATAATATTACGTTTTCATTAAAACTTACGTAGCTAAAATATCTTATTGTTATTCATTCAAAGTCAATCAGGTCAACCAATTTGTTCATAATCTTACTTTTTTACCCCTGGCAGATTGGAAACACGGAAATTGTACGAACCGTAAAGTCTTCCCCGGCCGGGATTTTTCTCGATCTTCGGCACTTCATATGTGCATTTATTCATAACAAGTGTTTTCACACAATTTAATATGATATTCTACCATATTTAGAATAATAAAATAAATGACATCTCTGGGGCGAATGTGTGGTAAAACCATCTATCATCGTTTGAAAAATATTGAGATTCGTAAAGAATGCAAGGCTGATGTAAACGTAATGAGTAATAGTAATGGACGCTTAGATAGTTTGGGAATATAGAGCAAATTAACGAAGAAAGGAGTGTAAGAAGAATACATTACGCGAATGTGAATGGAAGAAGAAGCCGGGGACGTCCGAGGAAGACATGCTACGATCAAGTGAATCAAATAATAAGGTCGGGCCATGTCAGAAGTCGGAATAGCAGAAGAGAATGTATGAGACGTTGTATGAATGTGAATGAAGCAAGAAGTGTATGCCAAGATCGAGTTGTTTTGCGGTCCGTCCTTTCTGCCTACCCCTGCGGGGAAATGGCATGATGGTTAGTTAGTTAGTAAGTTAACACATGTGGAATGTATCTTTAAAGCGAAGGATGGAGAGGGAGTATTTAAAGGTGTGAGGCGTGGGAAGGAATCTGGGTGTTGGTATGTCCATCCCTCCCACTGCGGTGCGAGGCAATAGGTCGAGTGTTCGGTTGGATAGGCCAAAGGGTTTCCCTCAACTGACCTACCCCGATTTCGCAGGTCTACGCAGTTGGTGGGTAGACGTATCCGCCGCCAAGACCTGGACAAACCCCACTCCAACACGGGCACCCCTGCTAAGTCA
>JAHDVE020011143.1:65000-100125 GCA_022606495.2 Halesus radiatus
AAAGAATCATTAATTTAAAATTTTATTTTATTCCTAACATTTATTTAAGTAGGTTCCTACTTGTGTTTTCAATTTTGAAAATATTCTACCCAAAAAAACTTCCTTCTTTTGAATATGTAATCTGTGGCTAACCAGAGAGATATATCTATAGGCTAACCTCAATATAACATGTCGGATTCAATGTTTTTCATACTAATTTTAAAACGTTATAGCAACAGTTTTACATATTGGAATTCATTCAAACTACTCTCTAAACCTACCCGGTACTAATAAGGACAATCTGTTTTGTTTTCACCGAAACCAGTTGAGCAATTTTCGAGAAAATCGAGGACAGACAGACAAACAATCTTTTTTATGTATAGAAGTGATTAGACTTTCGGATATTCTCGTATAAATCCATCATTGTCCGATTTTCAACACTCTCTTATCTTAATGAAAGAAACAAAATCACGTTTCATGTTGAAATTGATGGTGAACTGATTTTTTATTTTATTTTTATTAAAATTCAAAACCCGCTAAACTCCTTTTGTACACAGTTTGTCACCAGGCACATATATAAAACGGTATATATAATATGACGATGACAAATCAATACGTATATGATTACATTTCGATGACAGAATACAAAACAAATATGAGGATTCATTATAAACTATATACCTACATTAAGTAGGTATAGGAATACATCTTACCTTAAAACTCTTAAATCATTTCCATAAATGGAAGAAATGCACACGTATATTGCTTAACTAGGCTAGCCAATTAGTGCTTACCTAGTCACTTTCAGAATAAGTAAAAATATTCACGCGCCGGTACGCAAATGCGTCCACAGCCCGCAACACTGTAAATAACTAAATATGGAAAAAGAAAACAAAAAACTTCTTAAGCTTTTTAAGGTCATTTTATAAATATTCTGCTGTAATCATAATTATAAACATTTCTAATAAAATACCAACTCTTGTTGTGCCACCAATCTTCTAATAAAGGTAACATCCATAGAAAAGGAGGATAAAATAGCAACTCTTGTTGTGCCACCAATCTTCTAATAAATGTGACATCAATAGAAAAGGAGGATAAAATAGCAACTATTGTTGTGCCACCAACCTTCTAATAAATGTGACATCAATAGAAAAGGAGGATAAAATAGCAACTCTTGTTGTGCCACCAATCTTCTTATAAATGTGACATCAATAGAAAAGGAGGATAAAATAGCAACTGTAAAAAACATTTCATCTCTATACTTAAATTGCCAAATACGTACTTAATTTTATTACCCACGTTAATCAAATTGTGTTTATGATTACAATTTGTCTATTCTTTCATTATTGTGTTCTGTGTTTAACGTTTGTCTATACTTGACATAATTTTTTTTAATATTCTGTACATTCCTGATGAGGAAAGCACCGCTTTCGAAACATGTTGATATGTATATATTAATAAAGTGGTGAATACAAAGTAATTTTTAATTCATTTATTAATAAAACTCTGTTCATCTGAAGCGCCTGCCAGGTAAGTATGTTTTTCTGTATCTGTTTTACTTACTTAGATAGAGAATATAAAAAAAAATTATACAGCGCCCTTGAGGTGATTTATCACTAAAACGGCGCTATACAAATCATACAATTATTATTATCAGAGCGTCATAGTATATTTATATTTGAAAAGGAAGAGTTAAAAGAAAACAAAAAAATCAAGTAGTGTTAAAATACGTTCATGCAATAGATTCACATGTACTCGTACACGAGTCAGAATAAAATTAAAAGTCGAAGAGTTAGTTTCAATTAATCAACACAAGACCAGTTAAGTAGGGCGTCAACTTAAATCATCACTATCTAATAGTCGTTTTCTTAGATTATAGATACTTGTCTTTAGCTGAATAAAAATAATTATTTTTACTTATTTTAGTAATTTATTTCGATATTGTTTAGGGTCCTTTCACCAAATTTATTGGTACACACGGAACCACCAATCCTTCATTATGAGTGAATCTTGTATTATGTTTATTCTTTCTTCATACAAGGGACCGAATTCAAATTCAAAATCTTTATTGTAAAAACAAAAGTAAAAAAAAGTACAAAGCGTATAGCTTATAGGTACATCTACTCCGTACAGTTAACCCACAAAATACATACAAGTTTATATAAATAAAATTGAAGAAAAAACATATTTTTATATAAAACTATCCCTAAACAAAGAAATAAAAAACATACAATATATTTGAATTTTATTTTCATTCCATAAATATATTTAAAAAAAAAGTATTTAAGTAGGTATCTACTTGTGTTTTCAATTTTGAAAGTATTCTACCCAAAAATATCTTCTTTTGAATTTGTAATCTGTGGCTAACCAGAATGGTATATCTATGGGCTAACCTAAATAAAACATGGCAGGTTCAATGTTGTTCATCCCAATTTTAAAACGTTATAGCAATAGTTTTGCATATTGGATTTCATTCAAACTACTCTCTAAACCTTTCCGACACTAATAAGAACAAACTGTGCTACATTTCGCGAAGTCGGTAGAATAATTTTTAAGAAAATAGAGGACAGACAGACAATCATTCATTTTTATATATACTGATAAGGTGTAGTGACATTTGTTCGGAAGGAATGTTTTTAGTAAAGATTTAAAAAGAAGTAGATCGTGTGTTGGCTTGGTATTTCGTGGAAGGTTGGTATTATTTACAATTTTATACCACAATTTTCCCATAACAAGCAATACAAAGAGACTTTAATTTTAATTCAACTGCTCGTTTCAGGCAGGAGAAGGTTTGCGTAATTATATGATGAATAAGCTCACCGTTCGACAGTTTTTGACGCTTTATATAATCAGATTTTCAAAAATGCTTTCTTATTCGTGGAATATTGTCAGATCCGAAATAACACAAATTCGCTCCAACGTTACTTCGTTATAACGGGGATGAAACGGCGGAAAAGAAGCTCGCTCCGGCTTAAAAAAGCAAGATGTATAATGAGACAATTTTAACCTTTTTGAAGGATAATAATAAAGTATTGTACCCCGCCGAATCGTTTAGGAACCGCGATGTTTTCGTGTTGTAATCACGATATAACGGAAATCGTTTCTCAACTCGAGGAGGCTGGAGATTTAGCCGATTCAATTTCCCCTTTCCCCGCCCGCACCCCGCTTCACTGGCAATTACTCGAACGTCATGCTGATATGAACACATTACGAGTATGAGCTAAGGCTAAGTGCTTTACTTTTACTCGGTTTACCTATCTGCTTTCACTTATTACCCGCCGCAGGAAGTGGGCTGGGATGAATGCGCTGCGATCTCGGCTTACGGCAACCGTCGCGTTGGTTGCGTTGCTTACAATGGGCTTAAAGGTGCCAAGCTTTATTTTCAGATCGGCAAGTTTTCTTTAAAGCGGAAACGTTCGATGGGAAAATTTATCCACTTAGAAACCAATGATAAATGTGAGAAAATCTGAAGAAAAATAATAATATTTTATTATTTACTTTATTATAACAAAATAATAAATAATGATATCTTCACTGGGATTTCCCGTGTCGAGGATTTCATTTACAAAATATTAAATTATACCATGTTAAATTGATGAAAAAAATCAAAACAATTCTAAGGTGAGGTATTTTAAGTGCAGTTGAGTGGTTTTGGTGTTAGTCTGTATTTGGTGTTAATATATTTTTTATTTCAGGTCTCCCTATGTAACGTATCCAGTGTTTTATTTGATTTCAAAATGTATTATGGTTGTTGTGATTTTTGAAAGATAGTGAGATTTTGTTGTAAAGTTTAGTACCATAGTTTAAGTTTTTTTTTTCCAAATGTTGTGTTTGTGGTTCCTTGTTGTATGTGTTTTTGACTCTGAGATCTAGTGTTTCTAATATGTATGATTTGTTGATAAGTCTTGTTTTGTGGTATTTATGAATGTAAAGTAGTATTGTTTTAGAGTACAGTTAGTTTAGTTCTTACAGGGACTTTAAGTATAATTTCCATGATAGACGTATATATCTATATAAGAGAATCCACGTCGAGTTCCATAAAGAGTTGCTCTCTGAGACGCGCTATCAAAGTCTCCAGTCAAGAAGGATTTGGGCCATTGTAGTAACAACGTATAAAATTTTGAATAATTTGAGATGAATGCTATATGCTATTTGTCCCAAACAACTCTTGCCAGGGGCGGCACCACGATCTATACATACCACATGGTAGAATAGACGTATTAGCTCAGCACAGTACAGCACGATGAAAAGGGATTAACTAAACACTAGTCTAATTTTCCTTCCGTTAATTTAATTTCATTATTTAAACGCCCATAGGGTTTTTATATACAAGTATATTATCACATAAAATAAAAATAGAAAACATGCACAAAAGTTAATTACACTTGAAATACACTTTGACCGGTCAATTATTATATCAAGTTATCAATTATTGTGTCAAGTATTACACTTTGACCAGTCATTGGCTGAGTTGGCATCGTGTTTGGGTGTCACCCAGGCGTCGTGAGTTCAATTCCTCGGCTGGCTAAGTCCTTCATTACGACACAAGCAATATCTTCCGCTTACTGTGATGGTAGTAGGAGATTTTCAAATATTGTCAGGTTATTCGTAACCAAAGAATATTTGTCTTGAAAAAAAAAAGAAAAAAAACTGCACAGGAGCTAAAAATACACAGGTATATAAAGAAACAGAAAAACATAAATTACACAATATCCACAAAGTCAATCTTAACATTAATAAAAGGAGTTATACGTGTTGAGTAAACATAGCGTGTTGGTTGCAGTGGTCACAAAAAGTTTATGCGTATGTATTTTAGCAGTATTAGTCGAGATCATGTAATAACCTCGCTCGGCCTGTAATATTAAGGAAGCTCGTAATGCGTAAAGACACACCGTTCTTTGACAAACCCATTATGAGAAACGTTTGTTCTCGGCACACCCATTACAGGACGCGCCGTTCTCTAAAGAAAAAGCCATTAAAAGACGAGCGTTTTCGGATTTCATATAATTCTTTTACATAAACAGATGAAAAAAACTCGGCTCGGAAGCTTTTAAATCAAATACACTGCGGATCCATTGTGGTTGACAAGTTCCAAAGCAAAATATTGAAACATACATAAATAATAAGGTGATATTTACAAAAGAAATAATACCCGCAGATCCACATTAAATATTAAATTATTTCTCTGTAAAAGCGACAGAGTACAAAATACACAGTCAGAATATTTAAACGGAGCCATTTTAAAAATAGCTTTGATGGAATTTATTCGCGTTCTTGTCCCGATCTTTTCATTTTACAAGCGGCGCTTCCTCGATACCGCTATTCACTCACATCTCTCACCTCTCGCCTCGCCACATTGTGGGCACGGCAAAGGGGCATATTTGTTCCTTTTAAAAATGTATGTCAAAACAGAAGTTGTTTACCACATTCAATCCATAAAGCTACATTTTTCCATTTCCATGGTGCGGACGATCGTCATACATAATATGGTTGAACCGCTGAGCCCCAGCCCGGGGGGTAAGTGGGTATATTTGCGTTGGGAGAAAATCCTGCCCTGGCTTAACCCTATTTGCCCAGGGCTGGCTCAGGTGCTCGGTGTTTACCCATTACACCCGGGCCTCGGTGGAGCCTTTCCACCCGACAAGCGAGGGAGCACGAGACGCGCGCCGC
Source organism: Halesus radiatus (assembly GCA_022606495.2). Lineage (NCBI taxonomy): Eukaryota > Metazoa > Arthropoda > Insecta > Trichoptera > Limnephilidae > Halesus > Halesus radiatus. The sequence continues at coordinate 70,650 of JAHDVE020011143.1, forward strand.
GCCGTGCGTGGATTATCTTTATTGTCAAAATAAAATGACCAAATAGCTTTAAAATATAAAATCCTGTAGGCATCTTTTCATATTATGGAAAGGTTTTTTCCGGTGCGGGGATTTTTAAAAAGCCGGGCGGGGCGTGTTTTCACCGCGAGATTTCATTTTGTCTGGACCAAATAACACCTTGTCGCAGATTCCTTTGGCAGGAAATCTGTCATATTATCGGAGGAGGGCGAGTGGGACTTGTGCTAGTCAGAAGTTCCGAGAACAGACGAAGTAGACAGGTGACAATATTAGATTACATCTGTCTAACGCGGCGGGAAGGTCGAACTGGTTTCAGTGTATTTCCTCCGGGCCCGAGTTATATTTAACTTCGTTAGTGATTTCCCTTTCTTTCCCCCCGAAGTTCTCTCCCTCCTCCCCCTGTTCTTATTCAATTCCCTATTTATCTTGGCGAAACATTAGTTAGGAAGTATTCCCCGCCTTGTTGTCCCAGATGTTTCTAAAGACAATATATCTCTATTAAGTACTAAAGTATATGCTATTATATCATATATACATCATCTGTGGTGTCTGGCGAGTGCCGTACGTAATCAAATAAACTATGTCTTCATTACGTTAAGTTTCCGCAAGTAGTTTTCGCGCGTCTCTTTCAGAAAATATTACAATTCAATTCAGCAGGAGTCAGCTGGAGTGGGAGTACCGAGTCGGTAGGAACCCACGGGACACGCGAGTGGAACAAACAGTTTAAATAATTCAAGTTAGCGTCGGGAATGTTTCCCTTCTGCTTGAAGTTGAACGGGTGGCGGAGAGTAATGAATGCGCATTCGGATGGTGATTGAATCGTTCGTGACTTTATATCGACGACTGGAACTAAAACTCGGGCAAAACAAACAGGATAGCCTTACAAAGGGGGCGGAGGAAGTTTGCTTCGCAGCCCAAAGCACTTCACGATACTTCGCTTCTGCTCGAGTATTTGCTCAAAGTCGTCTTAAGTCCTGTCCGAATGCCAATACATTGGGCGGCAAGTATGGAATAACAAGCGAGCCCCGGGCCCAAAGTTTCCAGATGCCTTCGATTATGGTTTACAGCCGTTTAGGCTTTGGATTATTCGTTTTTACAAAGTGTCGAGGAGATTTGTTTGACGCTGGGCGCGGTCGGGACGTAGCGTGATTTGGCCGCTCTCGGAGCGCACTTCTTGTGGAGCTGAAGCATTCTATTCTCAACTAGCGCAGTGGGGGAAAGTCACAAGAAGTGAAACTTCGCTCTCACTACACGGACCACCCGGTACAGGGTTCAGGGCACACAGGCCACGACCACCCAGTACTGGTGGTGGATTAAAGGATCGATTTCCTGTAGCCGATTGCCTCTCTCAAATAACAATCTAAATAGAAATTTCACACAGAAAGGAATAAGCGTACGATTTCTATGATTTCCAACCATGAACCTATAACCCACACACACAGCATTCATTACTAAACTTGCTTTTGCAAACTAAATAAATCAATCTAATATATACCATATGATTTAGTTTTATTACTAACCGATATTATTTACTCTCAAAAATAAATGTGAAATCGCCTCTTTGAGAGGGCCTTTCAGTAAAATAAATGTTAAATCGTCTCTTTGAGAGGGTGTTTCACTAAAATAAATGTTAAATCGCCTCTTTGAGAGGGCCTTTCAGTAAAATAAATGTTAAATCGTCTCTTTGAGAGGGTGTTTCAGTAAAATAAATGTTAAATCGCCTCTTTGAGAGGGCGTTTCAGTAAAATAAATGTGAAATCGCCTCTTTGAGAGGGCGTTTCAGTAAAATAAATGTGAAATCGCCTCTTTGAGAGGGCGTTTCAGTAAAATAAATGTGAAATCGCCTCTTTGAGAGGGCGTTTCAGTAAAATAAATGTTAAATCGTCTCTTTGAGAGGGTGTTTCAGTAAAATAAATGTTAAATCGCCTCTTTGAGAGGGTGTTTCAGTAAAACAAATGTTAAATCGCCTCTTTGAGAGGGCGTTTCAGTAAAATAAATGTTAAATCGCCTCTTTGAGAGGGCGTTTCAGTAAAATAAATGTGAAATCGCCTCTTTGAGAGGGCGTTTCAGTAAAATAAATGTTAAATCGCATCTTTGAGAGGGCGTTTCAGTAAAATAAATGTTAAATCGCCTCTTTGAGAGGGCATTTCAGTAAAATAAATGTGAAATTGCATCTTTGAGAGGGCGTTTCAGTAAAATAAATGTGAAATTGCATCTTTGAGAGGGCGTTTCAGTTAAATGAAACTCTTTCGTTTTTATTTTGTATTTTTTTCTTTGTTGTTGAAGTCGTGTGAATACGTTCATATAATGATTGAATCTCGCACTATAAACTACAATCTCTGTCGTGAGACGCAAACTTTCCGATGTATTCCTTTTGTACAAAATTATACAATTATACATGCATCACTTGATACACCAAACATTTTACCACAAATCAACATTAATAAACCAACAAGAAAATCAACAAGGAGGATAATACATAATACATTTTTTTTATATTAAAGCCTATCACACAAACACGGGAAATTTGTCTCCTTTACCCCGGATATTAAGAAATTACAATACTATACACTGCTCTAATAATGAAATACAAATACGTATAATATATACTAATAGAAGTATGACCTACCTGCGCCCTTTACCTGTCTGTGTGAACAGAAATGACGCAAGAGTACGAAGATGTACAATGAGCACGTGTGCCTAAGTAGGAAATGAATGAATGTAATATTGCATGATAATAAGCAAAAAATAAATATTTTGGCGCTTTTCGGCAAACTTTATTATGGCTTCTTAAAATAATTTTATTTTACAATCAAAAAGTTTGACCCACTTAATCAATATCTCATTATTTGCAGAAAATTTAATTTAAACTTTTAAGTCTTCTTCCTGATGTAAACACGGGGGAGGATCGGTAGGACTTGGATTCTTGGGGGAGTTGTGTTGAGCAAACTTGTTCTGGATTAAAGCCTCATTTCTCCGAAGGGCAGAGCCTTTTGAGGGATAGTCGTTGACCGAATTACTGCCCAAGTATTTACAGTTCGCAGAAATACCGGACTTTGTATTCTCAGAAGACATTACTAATTATATAAACATATTAATAAATTAATTATAAATTACTTTGTATTCACCACTTTATTAATACATGCATGTCAACATGTTTCGAAAGCCATGCTTTCTTCGTCAGGAATATACAGAATACTAAAAAATAATAATGTAAAGTATAGACAAATGATAAACATAGAACACAATTATGTAAGAATAGACAAATTATAAACATAAACAAAAAGATTAGTTAATTTACCTATAATTAAACGGATTGTAATGAACAACGGTTATAGTACTAAATTAATAGATAATATATTAAACAAAAGTTTATGAAAAAGATCTTATGTATACAAATGTACAAATCCGTACAAATCGCAAGTGCGCCTCACTGAGCCCCAATATAACTGAAAAAAACCCTTGACTCGGCAGAAACGGGCGGTCCATTTGATAGATTCAGCTATCTTAACAGACGGATTGAAATCTTTGGAGCACAGATGTGGAAGATGCTCTGAAGAACTAGCGTCATTGATTCCTTCGGCACCGGTGCATATTCGGGAAATACGCCAAACACGGTTGACATTTAACACATGAGAACGGGTCGGTTCTTCGACTCGTTCTTGTGTTCAACAGGTTGGCTGTGGAATAATCTGCCGGCCTCTGTGTTTACTCCCTCCTACAACAGGTTCACTCCTTCTATCATCTAAAAGATCCTCCACACCGCATCCTCAAAGATGATATAAGTCTTGAGGAAAATCATTTCCCCGAGGACCTCATGTAAAATAAACAAGAAAATGTTGCAAATTTTTAGGATATAGGATTTTTAGGTTCTTTGACCGTTTTTATTTAGTTGTTTGGAAATTAAATTATGATCTTAAAAAATGAATATCTATGAAAAATGGTAAAGAAATGGAAAAAATGGGTTAAAATATAGCTTTTAGAACCAAAAATAATAAAAGTCTAAAAATCTCAAAAAGTAAAAATCCTAAACTTAATGATTATGTGGCATATACGAATTAAAATGTGACCACGACGACTGCAACGCTACCTATATCGGGCAGTCGGGAAGGGCTTTCTCAACTAGATTCAAAGAACATACACGATGTTATAAAAATAAAAGCACCTTTCCAAAATTCGCAGAACATCTCTTAGTGAATAATCACTTCCCTCTTGACAACGAGCCTAAACCCTTACATATAGAAATAAAGGGTTTTAGATTAAACTTACTTTGAACTTTATTTTGAACAATTAGAAATTAATAAACGAACGAATAATCCTAATATAACATTAATAAATAAAGTAAGGAAAATTATATATTCACCATTTCTCAGTATGTTCACATTATCAAAACAATATAACACATTTAAATAAATCAATTAAGAAAACAGTGCCATTTAAATACGGGGAAACATTTATGTGAGGTTTTACATTATAAATGATATTCTGCGAGATATTCTCTGAGATATTATGTTAGGTTTTACATTATAAATGATATTCGGTGAGGTATTCTGTGAGGTTTTACATTATAAATGATATTCTGTGAGGTTTTACATTATACATGATATTCTGTGAGATATTCTGTGAGATATTCTGTGAGATATTATGTTAGGTTTTACATTATAAATGATATTCTGTGAGGTTTTACATTATAAATGTGAAAACCTCACAGAATTCAGAATTTTAATTATTTTCTAACTAAATCGGTTGCACGAGACGTATAAGCCCGCACAAGGAAAATAGTGTAAATATTAAGGCTCCGGCATGACTATTGTGATTTGCGAATCCTCTTGAGGAAGATGTTTGGTAGTTTTCCAATGGAGATGTCATCGCTCCAAGCGACTAGAAGATTGTTCTTGTTTGGCGGCGGCAGATGGAGATATCAAAGCGAGGACATGTTGTCCATTCTACAGTTGATGTGAAAAGAGAGCACGTACCTCTGTGTGTACGATTTTTATAAGGCGCCGGCAACATTATTTGCAGGTGTTGTGAAATCATTGCATTTTGTGGTGAAATTTTGGCTTGTTTGCGGTGAAATATAGGCTTTTGGATCGCTTGGTATTACATTTTGTGGTGCAATCTTGGCTTGGATATTTATTTACACGTGTTGTGCAACAATTTATATTTGGTTATAAAGAAATATGTTTTATCAGTTTAAATTGATTCACTCTAGACCCGTTTAATACATAGGTTTTACCGATAACAAATCATTATTTTTCAAAACGCGTCCACATTAGAATGGGGTGAGAGTAAATAAAATTATTTTATTATTTATTTATTTATTTATTAACGCCCCAAAAGGCTTTTACATATTTTAACATTAAAATGATTATGTTTACAGAACTTAAAAAAAGTAACATGATGCATAGTTGGTATATAAGTGTAACATATTTATAATATATATGAAGGTATAATAACTTGTAAGTGCATGACACAGAGAAGTTATAAAGGGAAAGGTTTTTAATTTGTGGATACAACTTTTTTTATAAATAACAACTAGTAATAGCCTGATCTACGTGATACATAATACACAAGTGCATCATATAATATAATATGAGTGCATGACATTGTGAAAAAAAATCATTGTGTTTTTATATTTCGGATGATGTAAACATTTATGAAATTGCATAATACATAATATAGTATATGATACATAGAAAGAAAAAAGAGGAACAAGTTTTTGGATTATAGATGAGTACTAAGATATTATATATAAAAAAATAATAATAATTAAACAATAGCTCTTAGGCGATGTTATTATAATTGTTGCAACATAAAAATATCGTTCAGGTATCTCTTAAACATGGGTAAACTTATATTAAATATATCTATAGCAGAGGTGAATTTGTTTCCAAGTGGTATGTTGGCAAGAAATGGGTGCATGTATTTGGTAGTTAGTCCCAGAATTATTGTTACAGAATATATTTTGCCGAGTTTGTCGATGAGGTACTTTGAAATTGATTAGTTGCAGGAGTTCACAATACACAATAAATAATTTTGAATAAAAAAGTGAAGTCTGTTATTTTTCTTCTGTTTTCTAAAGTATGTATTTTGAGTGTATTTAGCAAGAATGTATAGTTTCTGTGTTGTATTGGTTTGTGAAGATTGTATAGTTTCTGTGTTGTATTGGTATGTGAAGATTGTATAGTTTCTGTGTTGTATTGGTATGTGAAGATTGTATAGTTTCTGTGTTGTATTGGTATGTGAAGATTGTATAGTTTCTGTGTTGTATTGGTATGTGAAGATTGTATAGTTTCTGTGTTGTATTGGTATGTGAAGATTGTATAGTTTCTGTGTTGTATTGGTATGTGAAGATTGTATAGTTTCTGTGTTGTATTGGTATGTGAAGATTGAAGTTAATAACGCGTATAAAATCGCGCTGCCTTCAATATTTATATTTATATTTATTTATATTATATAAAAAACGTCGTCACAATTTGGATTAACCTCACTTTGAAAATGGCCATGAACGCCGAAACAGCTGTCACAATAACGAAAACTAAAAATATGCACAGAATATTAATATCATTATTACATTTGATTTACATTAGTTAAAATAAATAAATAAATAAGTTGTACGAATAAAATATTAAAAAAAAACAATTGATACTCTGTTATGGGTTCGCTTTTCCACGAGCTGTCTTCGGTTAAAATTCTATCGTGTACCATTTACAGCACTCGTCTCTCCTTCCAGGGATCAGCGTTTCGACCATTTACCTTCTAATCTATTTATATTGATTGAATCCATCATCGTTTTATCATTGTCAGATACCCTCAAATCATCCTGGTGAAAGACCGCCATTCGGAATCTAAATGGATTTGGCCGTGTCTAGTGATTAGATCTGAATAGAATAGCCAGGCACTTCCCAACCCTTGTCCTGCCCATCTCATCCCCCCCTTAAACTTAAAAAAATATACTTTGGATTATAGATTGGAATGAGAAATACTTCTTCTCGGCATTGCCTATGTATATTTCAAAAAAATATGTAATAAATATTTTTCTCTTTTAAAACATTTATGTTCATTATATCGCGTAATAATATAATATTTATTTCAACTTAACAAATAATCCCTCTCCGACGTCCCTCCTCCCTTAAACAGTACTATATTTGAAGTATCGTGAATACAGTTGGAGAGCTTTTAACAAAGATACGGAGAAAGTAAGAGACATGTTGAAATAAATTCCTTAAATCCCATCACGCCTCTTACGATATATCTTTTTATTTGTAATTTCTGCAAAAGATTCACTTTGTGACGTCATTATTAATAAATTAATTAAAAATTAATTTGTATTCATAACTTTATTAATGTATACATATCAGCATGTTTCGAAAGCGATGCTTTCTTTATCAAGAATATATAGAATACAAAGTAATAATACTATTCCATATGTTCCCAATGAAGAAAGCACCGTTTTCGAAACATGCTGATTTGTGTACTCGTATATTAATAAAATGGTGAATACAAAGTAATTTTTAATTCTACATTAATAACACCATATAAAATACAAATAGAGTAGAGCACACTTACAATACTCGTCTTAATTTTAATAAAGGATTGGTTCCTAAGCATTCAAACAAATATGGACAAAGTGCTTTAGATCTCACGATTCCTAGCTGTTTAAATATACCCGCAGAAAAAAAAAACTACTAAAAGTAAACAGAACTTTGCTAGCTAGAAGAAGCTATTTTATGTATGATTTATTGTTATCGTTGATTTTTTTTATTTTTTATATATTTTAAGTTTGTTACATATGTTTTAATTTTAATTTTATATAGACATGTACATATTTTGTAAACTCATCTGTAAATTTTGAGTTTGAATAACGAGCTCCCCCGTTAAATAAACTACAGAAAAGTAGTTTATCGGGACTTTTTGCATTGATTTTTTTTCTTTTGTAAAATGTAAATAAAAAACTACTTTATTTGAAGATTCATGGAGAACATGAAAACTCAAGAAAATATATCAAAAGTAAATAATTAATATAATATGAATACAATTGTTATTCTGAAGTGATTTTGGTCGCTTTTTGTTTCGCAGATACTCTCGCCTCGTTCATTTTCCATGTTGTTGACTTCGACGGAACTAACGGGCAATTACCGGAGCCGAACTTTTCATTGTTGGCAAATTTGAGTTATGGCTTCATATAATATTTGTGTATTATCGCCCATTGATTACTTCATCTCGGTTGTTAAAGGGAGGCCATATATTACTACACATCCAAAGGAGGTGGAATCACATGGAGTACACGAGATGAGATCATTTTACGATCGAACAAAGTTTTAAGAAAAGTAAAATATGTTAATATGAAATAGGAATTTTATAAACATTGAAACGTTTAGGCAGGCTGTGTAAACGTAAGACATTTTAGGAAACGGCCCATCTGTCATAAAAGTAAAACGCTTCTCAATAAACTCAAATATCCAAGTCGATATGCAGTGCGAGTTGTTCGGAATAAATAGCAAAACTTTTTATCCAATTCGGAAATAACTTATTAGCAGAGTCATGGAAAGTTTTAATGATTTGGTGTAAAACTCGACGTTTATGTCTGCTGATTCCGCAAAAAAACATTAAAATGTATCCAACCGAATTTAAACAAGGAAATGAAGCAGGGGAAGTCACCTCCCTTGTAAAAAATACTTTATTCTTCGTATCAACTACTGAGGCAACATTACATTTTTTTACAGTAACTACGTGAGGGAAATAATTTCATCTTTGGGGATGCTGTGTGGAGGGTCTTTTAGAGGATAGGAAAGAGTGAACTCGGGTCTTGAAGAGACCCATGTTGTAGGAGGAAGGAAACACAGAGATCGGCAGATCATTCCACAGCCGAGCTGTTGAACACAAGAACGAGTCGTAGAAGCGACCCGTTCTCATGTGACAAATGTCAGCTGTGTACAAATATTAAGCACCGATGTACCGATGGGATCAATGACGCTAGTTATTCAGAGCATTTTCCATTAAAATACTGGTAGAACAAGGATTGCATTCCCACCTTACGTCTGTGCTCCAAAGATTGCAATCCGTTTTTTTTGTTTTTATATGAATACCGGGCAAGAGTCCCAACAGCTCCCAACCGTCTGGAGCTAGTGAGACTATTGCATTCCCAATTGGGGAATGCTGTGAGGCAGAAGGTATTGGGGAGGGGAAGGAGAAGGGGAAGAGGAAGGTAGGGAAAAACCTGGTTATTTAGATCTGGTCACCAAACACGGCTAAAAGCCATTTCAAGCAACGTTTCAATTCTGAATGGTGGTCTTTCACCAGGGCGATACTGAGAGTATCTTCCACTCTGGAACGTGCGCAAATACACTATTATTTTTAAATGGATTAATTGTGAAACAACACAAATTAATTAAATACAATTTACTTGCGCACGCCGGGATTTGAACCCGCGACCTTCGGATTCGCAGTCGGAGAGCCTTACCCCTCGACCATGGAGGCCGTCAAGATTCGCCCATCTCTTAAGATAGGCGAATCTATCAAACGGACCGCCCGTTTCTGCACAGAGTCAAGGGTTTTTCAGATATTTTGGGGCTTCCGACCAAAGGTGGCTGCCAAATTCTACAGTGGGGCGAACTTGCGATTTGTAGAGGGTCAGCAGTTGTGTACTATTCAAGTATCCGCGGGCTCTGTACAAAAAGCTGATGCTAGATGAGAGGAATGCGACTCGAGAGGAGGGGACAGGAATGGAAGAGGCTGTGCAAGGAGATGCTGGACTTGCTTTGGGCTTAGATCGCCGAAGTGGCATATAACATAGACGCTAGGAGGATAGGTCCCCGACTCGTTTAGAACTAGAAGAACTAATATGCTAGGATATTCCTCGAACTAATATGCTAGGATATTCCTCGTACGGAGAGCATCAGGCGTGATGAATTAAGAGTATTCGCCTCCTCTCCGATGGAAGACACCAGGTTGGGCACTTTTTGAATCGACTTTGAACAAACTTTTCATATATATTTCCGTTGTACGCACACGCCAGCACATATTATTAGGCCATAAGCCACTCCCTGTACTCCCCCGGGGTAGTCAGGTTCTACTACAATATTCGACATTCATACCCCATCTATATACTGAGTACATGTTGTAATGCTTTTTGCATAACGTAGACGGTTTTCAAGCACACCAGCGTCCCACCACCCGAAGCCCGCGGGACCATGTGCTGTTGGGAGATGTTGGGAGGAGGGAGGGAAGACAGAAAGGGAACGCAAAATAGTTTGTTAGATCTTCAGGTACATAGCTTAGGCCAATTCAAGCTGTATTTCCATTCTGAACGCCAGGCATTCACTGGGGCGATGTTGCCGTTATCTTTTATTCGGGAATGAAGCGGACATAAGCCTTAAATTTTACTAGTAGGTTCTACCCGGTTTCGCCCTAGTTTAAACCGACATTTTCGTATGAGACTATTGAAAAATACGGTAAATTTTTTTTTTTTTTTAATTGTTTGCTTTATCAACGTTTAATGGCTCGTGATTCCATTGATATCGTGAACTGAAAACACGTAGTTACGTTAGCATAGTATTTTGACGAAAAGGGTGGGAGAGGATTTATTTGTTTGAAAAGTTTTTATGAACTTGTACTTTTGTTACTTAATTTTATTACTACGTAACCGGTTTCGATACATCCGCGTTATTCACTAGCGTTATTAAAACATTTTTTTAGTTTTTAATTATGATATTGAAATTTAAAAACCTCATTGTAATAAAGAGAGAGGTCCGGGGTTCGAGTCCCAGATGCGACTGATGTCTTTTTATTTTCTTTTGTTTTTTTCGGTTTCATGTTTCATTTAGGTTATGTTAGTATTGTCTTCTTCAATGATTAAATTCTTAAAAAATAACTTAAATTAAACAAGTACAGAAATAATAAGACAATATTTGGTGAGGGTAGTGGGAGCGGTGACCTTTTCCGTGACATTGTATATAATATTATATAAATATGTACGTCTTATTGCTTTTTTTTCCTTTCTATGTCAATTTTTTTGGAATTTATATTAACATTTCTCCATTACTATGTAACATGTGCGTACTGTACTGATAAAGAAAATGTTAAATGTGTAAAGCCCAATTTGGCCGTAAATAAATAAATACATAATTATCTCCGGATTACATGTCAATACATCATCTGTGACTGGTCTGCGGCCCACTCATTGTTTATCATATTACTTTATATTACATTATATTATTTATATAACTTATATAGTATTCCCATATTACATATTATTCCTATCTTACATATGATAGATATCTTGTACGAGAAGTATAAGCGCGCACAAGAAAAATAGTGTAAATATTAGGGACGCACGAGTATTGTAATTTGCGGATCCTCTTGAGAAAGGTGTTTGGTAGTTTCCCAATGGAGATGTCTAACCAGCCACAGTCGAACCCGGGCATATCCGGGGCAGGAATTCAAGGCCGAGCTGGTCGCCGATCGCTTGGGGTGACGTCAGCTGTTGCTGGGCGCGGTTTGCTGCGTATCCGGGACCCGCAGTAGGCTGGGTGGCTGTTGGGTTCGGTTTCTCAGCGTCAATCGCTTGCGGTGATGTCAGCTGTCGTATGAGCGCGGTTTGCTGCGTATCCGGGGCCGGCATTCATTCAAGATCGGGCCGGTCGCTGCAAGCTCGTGAATGGGCTGGGTGGCTGTCGGGCTCGGTTTCTAAGCACATCAGGGGCCGGCAGTCAGGTGAAGATAAATGATGGTGCTTGAGTTTCAATATGAAGCAGCGTCTCGGCGGAGGTGTGACTCGGTCAGGGCCGCTGGCAGGAATGGGGGACGTACCGCCGGGTATCGGTTTTTATAGGCCGAACGTTGAGTATACGGGACGTGTTTTCACAGGATTCAACTTGCACATATTGTTGTTGTCAAGACCTTGTTTATTTCAAGATTTGGGGCAGGTATTTACATAGAGATCAGTCAACTGGTGTTGTTTTTGTTTAATTTAAGATATGGGCAGTCGTGTACGCAGAGGTCATTCAACTGACAAATATGATTGTTTTGTTTGTGATTGCATGTTTTTTAATATTGTTGTTGGGGGTGTTAAAGGAAAAAAGGAAAGCAAGGGAAGGATAAGGTATAAATAGTGGGTAGGAAGCTGGGGGTCACGGTATCCATGACTGACGGACGTATGAATTCACCCCACCCACTGCGGTGCAAGGCTATGGGTCGGGAGAGTCCGAATGGGAAGGGCTCCGAATGCGCCTCAAACGCTACTGATGGGTCCCCTCCGATCACGAATCAGCATAGCAGCAGCGGTGGGGTTTTTGCACTCAATGGTGGAGCAGCCCACCCTCAGTCGTGAGCCTGAGGGTCGGGCCCCTATACTATCGAGCGGCCTGGACAACTGTAGCCAGTTGTAAAGGGTCTCCCTCAACCAGTCTCTCCCGATCCGACCTACCACGCAGTAGGTGAGATAACGCACCCGCAGCCAAGACCTGGACAGACCTAACCTCATGAACCCGGGCACCCCTGCTTAGTCACCAGACGTAGCCAACCACTTGGGGTGACCTTCGGCAGAGGTGTTGGTCATTCAAAAAAATTGTTCCCGGGGCGGCTGTACCCATACCCGCCTCCCAAATTAAATAGGTCTAGAATATATCTACATGTAGATATCTGTGTATATTTATAAAGTAGTGAACACAAAGTATATTTTGTAATTAATTTATTTTTTAATTCATCAATTACACTCCATTTTGCCAAGCCTCTAACAATTAGACCCGATTGAATATATTCCCAATCACTGATGAATAAAACATTGTAATGCGGTGATACGGTTAGCGGATGAATGAGAAATGATAGACCGGTTTGAAAAGTTGAATATATTCCCAATCACTGATGAATAAAACATTGTAATGCGGTGATATGGTTAGCGGATGAATGTGAAATGATAGATCGGTCTAAAAAGTTGAATATTTAACTGATAAGATACGATAAAATCCCAACGAAATAAAAATAAGTAAGATTTTTAAATGCAAACTGAACGTACTAACTGAAATCAAACATATTTGACGGCCTCTATGGTTGAGTGCTTATGATCCCAGGCTACGAATTCGGTGGTCGCGGGTTAAAATCCCGGCGCGGCAAGCATTAATTTATCAATTAAAATATGATACCGTAATAATGTATCTCCCCGGTGAAATACCACAATTCTGAATCGAAACGTTGTTCGAAATGGCTTTAGCCGTATCGGTGACCAGATCTGAACAGCCAGGTAGCCTTTCCATCTTCTTTTTCTCCATCTCTTTCCCCCTCTCCAATACCTTAAGCCTCACAACATACTCCATTGGGGGTGTCACAGTCTCGCCATACATCTGTTATGGAACGGTGTCCGAACAATTCGGGGCACTAATAATAAGTCAGCACACATCTGAAAAGTTACGAAAAATTATGAAAAAAAAACTCGTTTAACTCGGTTAGGTTAGAGTAGGTTCTCAGGCTAGATTTTTTTCGTACTTTTAATCACTTTTCACAGGGTGCAGATTTATCAGTGTGCCGCATTGACATGGAACCGTTATGTACCTAACTGTAGTTACCGAATTATTATATTTTATTTTAATACAATAAGTTCATTTCTCGCGTTGTCGGATTATTGAGCACGGTGTTCGGCTGACATCCGGGACCCATAAACGCTAGGAGTGAGCATCTCACTATTTCCTGGCTCTGAGGAACACATCAATATTGACATTTAACTCTCACGAAGAAACGGATTGCTTTCCATTCGAAGGAGCCGCCATTGTTTATTTATTCCCAGCACAAACAGGCGGCTCCGGCTCCGGCTCCGGCTGCTGCGAGTTGAGACAAAAACGAGAGTTGCTTCCACAGTTCGCGTTAAGCGGCTTTCCTTTAAACTGCCAACTGTCAGATGCCGTCTCGACACTTGCTAAACACCGAGGACTGAGGACCTGGGAATAATTCATTACATTATTGAGTCTCAGTCTTGATTCCTGGAGGCCTATTCTGGTTCCTTTTCTTCTTAGGTTTAAAGACTTGTGTTAATTTTTTTTTATTGACATTTTACAAAAAAAAAAAAATACAATGGAAGAAGCCTCCATAGACTACTTTTTTATAGTTTGTCTAACGGGAGCTTGTTTTTCAAAACCCAAAATTTACAGTTAAAGTTAAAATATAAATAAACATAAAAAACACAAGTAACAAATTTAAATCATAAATATTTCCCAAGAATCTTCAAAATATTTCTACAAAAATATATATAAAAAAAAGCATAAACGACAACAATAAATCGTACATAAAATAATATTTCCTTATTATCTAATACAAATAGATTCTTTCAGCTAGCCAAGTTTTAAATATTTTTATTAACTGTTCAGTTTTAATACAGTTTTTCTTATTTATTTCAGCGATTAAAACAGCTAAGAATCATGTGATTTACTGTGGTTCCGGTTCTATCGGATGACAGCTGTCAGCTGTCATCCAGCGAATGTCATTTATGAAAAAATATCAATATTTGCGTAGTTTTAACAATAGAAAAAACTCAATATTAAGTAAGTTAAGAACTACGTTGTTATTGAATATAAATATTATTAGTTAGCAAACATTATTAAACCTTGTATACGAGTAGATGTTGAAATTTTCGGCACGGTTAACAAAATAATGCACAATGGCAGACGGCGGCATATATGTATCACCATAGATATATCACGGCGGCATACGTCACTTTAAGAAGGAGTGACAGAATAAAAATGTGATTACTATCTACTGAGGTAAGTACCTTAAAAAAACGTTATTCTCCATAGACATAGACATAGTTATTCTCCAACAGACGTATTTATGCTATTTAAAAATATAATTAAAAAATATTAAAATGTATTATAATATAATGTAAGTGTTTTAAAAAGTTTTGATTCAAAACCTTGCGTCACTTGAAGATATTTTATCAATTTGTGTTTTGAAATAATCTCTTAACGATCTGTTTAGAATTTTTTTCTATGTTTCTCCGGAAGTTCACAGTTAAGGAAGAAGTCTTTAAGCCTAAATAAAATGATAAAGAATTATACTCAAAAAGAACCAGAGTAGGCCTCCTGGTACTTAAATTTTAAAGCAAATGCGCCCAGGTCGCAACTCATTTGGATAGACAAAAGGATATTTTTAATTAAACTCTTATTTGTCAATAGTAGTGAGAAGTTCTTAGAAACTAATTCTCAGGAATCAATTTAATTTATATTTCAAAGAAACACTTTATTCAAAAGAAACATCAGTTTTCGTCTTCGAAATTGTATTTCTAGTAAACATTTTATTAATTCATCTTGAATATTATAGTTACACAAAACTTAAATAGCAAATTTCAATAAATATCCATAACTTCGTGTTTTCGCATTAACAAGAAAGGTTGATTTATTTTTTTCAAAATCCAACTTTTTGTGAGAGGGTGAAACCAAGATGACCTTGCCCGCTTTGGACTAAATATATTAATGATAATAAATGAACGATTAAATACACAGATTAATACATATATTTATAAATTGGATTTGACCAAACACAAAACGAATGTGACAATTCATCTCCGGGAGATAAAGTATTGTCGACAGATTAAGTATTTTCTTATCGGAAAAATCAACCACTTTGTAGCTTGACATCACACTTAAACGGAAAATTTATTTGTCTAAAATCACTACTGAATTTATACATACTCGTATATCTACCAATTTCAAAAAATAATAATAATAATAATAATAATCGGATGATTTTTATAGCGCCGTTTTTGTGAAAAATTACCTCAAGGGCGCTGTACAAATCTTACTTCCTATTCTTACATTATTCCTATGTAATATCTATTAATTTTTTTTTTGGACAGGCTATCATTACACATTATTTAAAGACCATATAAAGAGATGCAGTTAAATTATCAAAACTTAATACGACTTGATCTAAGTTTTCGTACATGTTAAATTGAGAAAAAAAAAGCTAATTGTATTTATTCCTTACGATATATTGCAAAACGCTAATACAAATTATAGGAGTTATGTGAAGTTGGGCGGCAGGTGAGGACGGGGGCCGGGGGAACTGATCCATATCCATATCCAATCTTCTTTGTCTTTGTTGGTGACGCCCCTGGGCGGCCTGACGGGACGCTTGGTGTTGGTCTGCCCGTACGCCAGATAGCGCTTGATAATCCTAACCTTCCTTAGGACCGTAATTATATTAAAAAAAAACCAACCTAAACTATAGAGATATATTAGGATAAAGAAAGTAAAAAAATCAAAACTTAAACCGTAATAACTTACGCAAACTTTTAATCAACTGTAAAGACAAAGAAGAGATATAAAGCCATTCTGGGATCTACAACCTTCAAAGGAAAAATACGGACAATTTTTTTTTATTGGAATAACTTATTGAAGCTTATAAACCCGATTGTATCATGTAAAGATGATATTACAGTGAAGTTTACGAGTTTCAATAAGTCATTCCAATAATATTAATCCTAGACTTATAGAAAAAGTCAATAGATGTCCCATATATGTATAAATAAACATCGGAGACACTATCTAGATGGGAAATAAATTCAGGTAGAATCTTGCAGTCATATATATATAAAGATAGCGGTCAAGAAATATATGAGGCCATTGCGTCTTTATTTTCTGTGTCATATTTCATTTGAGTTTTGTTAATATTATCTTCATTGATAAGAAAAAAAAATTTATACATCGAAATTAAAGATGGCAGAATAGATTTGTTTGAGGATGAGATAGATTAAAAGGTTCTGGGTTCACCGGGACTTTTGTCCCAAGAAACTAATAGAGGGGGTTTATCCAAATAGTTGTTAATATTTTTGATTTTTTTTTTATTGCAATTACCACACAAGTGCCTGGGACCGGTGGTACTATGATGTCTTCATTTGGGATATTTTGTGAGGCTGAAGAGTCGGGGGGAAAGGAAATATGGGAGAGGAAGGTGGGGAAGTCATTCCAAGGAACAACCTTTGGATTCTGAATGATGGTCTTTCACTAATTTAACATTGAGAGCGTCCACTCTGAAATAAAATATGTCCCATTTATGAAAATACTAGCCGATTCGTACCAGATCTTGTTCGATTTTTTTTCCGAATAAAGTTATGAAATCGTGAATATGACAGCGAAAGTAATGCCTTGTGACGACTATTACTATCTATAAACAAAGAAACAATTTGAAAATTTTATTTGATTCCGAACATTTATTTTTCCAAAATATATCTAAATAAATAAACTACCTACTTGTGTTTTCAATTTTAAAAATAATCTTCCCCCAACAAACCTTCGCCTTTTGAATATGTAATCTGTGACCAACCAGAGTTGTTAGCTACAGATTATATATAGACTATAGGTTAACATCAATACATAATGGCGGGTGCAATGTTTTTCATACTAATTTTAGAACGTTATAGCAACAGTTTTACATGTTGAATTTCATTAAAACTATTCTTTAAGCCATCGCGGTACTAATAAGAACATACTGTGCTATTTTAAGCAAAATCGGTCCAGTAATTTCAGAGAACATCGAGAACAGATAGACAGGCAACCAATTTTTATGTTAAATATTTCGGTAGTGTCAATATTTTATTTTCCATATTTTGGTCATTTATACACAAAATTATTTTATTTTATTTTATGGTCGGTACCATAGACATGTCTCTTTGGTATATCTAGAGAGTGTTTAGATACATTTTACCGGGATGGTGAGACAATATGCTACATGATAACGATCAAACTATATATGTAAAATTACAAGGGTCGGTACCATAGACACGTCTCTTTGGTATATCTAGAGAGTGTTTAGATACATTTTACCGGGATGGTGAGACAATATGCTACATGATAACGATCAAACGGTATATGTAAAATTACAAGGGTCGGTACCATAGATATGTCTCTTTGGTATATCTAGAGAGTGTTTAGATACATTTTACCGGGCTGGTGAGACAATATGCTACATGATAACGATCAAACGGTATATGTAAAATTACAAGGGTCGGTACCATAGACATGTCTCTTTGGTATATCTAGAGAGTGTTTAGATACATTTTACCGGGCTGGTGAGACAATATGCTACATGATAAAGATCAAACGGTATATGAAAAATATGTGTATTATATAAGTGTATGTATACAGGACGTGTAGGACCGACACAAGAAAAATAGTGGAAATATCTAGTCACCGGCAAACAGGGACGCTCGACTATTGTGACTTGCGAATCGCCTTGAAAAAAGGTGTTTCGCAGTTTCCCAAAGGAGATGTTGCTCCGAGCATACTTGAATTAATACTTGAATTAATACTTGAATTATTACTTGAATTATTACTTGAATTATTACCTCAATTACCTGGCACCAGCCAGTATGGTCGTTGAGGTGGTCGTAGCGGGTGGTGATGTCAGCGGTTGTTGTATGTAGAAGACTGTCCCTGTCTGGTAGCGAGAGGTCAGGGTATCCAAGGGAGGAGATGTCTTTCGTTCCGCGGTTAAACTGAAAAAGAGAACACATACCGCCGTACATACCCTGTGTGCTGGTATTGCACAACACGTGCAACACCGTCTCTCGGCTCGATATTGCGCGTGTGGTGCAGTAATTTATATTTTGTTATAAAGAAATATGTTTATCTGTTTAAATTAATCTACTCTGTAAACGCGTCCGATACAGTATGTGTATTGGTGTGTGTGTGAGAGAGAGAGAGAACGTATATATGTACCTATTTGTCTGAATTGTGCTATTTAGTGGATAGTTATGAGCGCACATTGATTGAGTTACGAGTAATGTTTTTCTTAATTGACGGTGGGGAGTCAAAAAATGATTGAAGAACGCAGAAAATTGGTAAATTTGCTGCAGCATTTGTTTTGTTGTTTACTATGTAAAATAGTTTGGAGTGGGGGGGACGTTGCGATAGTGTATTAAGATAAATTAAAGACAAGAGTTCAAGGCAGTCTAGTTAATGATTTAGAATTTCATACAGGTCGTAATTTCATATAGTGTCACCTGTAGGTCGCCTTAGTTTCAGAGATTGTAGTGAACAGTGATGGTTGTTATTGTATTGCTTGAAACTTAATACATTTATTTTGTATTCGTTCCATAGTATTGGTGTATAGCACGTATTTGGGATTCCAGAAAAGCGATGCATATTTCAGACAATTCCAGTGTACTTCTGACTAGTGAAATATTTAGCAGAGTTTTTAAATGATTTACTTAATCGTGGTACAAATCCAAGCATTTTATGTGAGCTATCAGTGACAGTTTTAAATCTAAGTTTGGTGTCTAGATGTACCCCGAGATGTTTACATTCATTTTTGGAGATGAGAAGTTCATCATGGAGTGAGTCGGGAAACTTTATTATATGCCTGGTCCTATAAATGGCATAGTGTGGCATTTAGAAACGTCGAGGTCGAAGCAGTTAGCTTCGCAATAATTGCAGAACCTGTCCAAGTAACTTTGTAGCGCTTCATAGTCAGATAGAGTGCGGTTAATTAGAGTAAATCTCTATCTATAAAAATCAATGTTTGTCTGTCTGTCTGTCCTCGATTTTATCGAAAATTAGTCTACCGGTTTCACTGAAAATAGCATAGTTTGTTCTTATTAGTGTCGGAAAAGTTAAGAGAGTAGTTGTAATGAAATCCAATATATAAAACTGTTGTTATAACCTTTTAAAATTAGCACGAAAAAATTGAACCCGCCATGTTGTATTGAGGTTAGCCCAAAGATATATACCACTCTGGTAAGCCACAGATTATATATTCAAAAGACAAAGGTTTGTTTGTTTAGAATATTTAAAAAATGGAAAACTCAAGTAGGTACCTACTTACGAACTTTATTATTTAGATATATTTTGAAAGATAAATTTTACGAAAGAAACAAAATTTTTAAATTAATATTTCTTCGGTTCTTTGTTTAGAGACAGTTATTTTCTAATGAATTATGGCTACCGTAATAATAAAGCGCCCTTGAGGTGATTTTCCCACGAAAACTGCGCCATAGAAACCAAACGACAAGCAAAAAACACAACTACATAAATTTATTCCAAAAAATAAATAATCCCGAGCAAGGCCGGGTACATATCAGCTAGTACTTAAATAATAAAAATAATAAATTCTTTGATGAATTTTAATAATACTGTCAAATAATGAATAAACGATTTTGCAAATTTTTCAAGATTGACAATCCCATTGCAATTGTATAAATATATATTTTTAATATTTCAATTATTTTGAAAACTGCAAAGTTCACCGCATCCCGAATAATATAATAATAAATGTGAATTATTTCCAAAAGGCTTTAATTTTAATCAATGTCATAAATAACAATACATTACATAAATTGGGCGATTACCGCAGCGATTAATTAAATTAAATGCTTTTGTTGGCTCGATGGAATGAGGCTCGCCCTATTGAATACCTGCCCGACCAGTTCTTCCACCGCCGCTGCTTCCTACTTCCTACCTATTGCTCGCTAACATTCCCGCCGTGATATTACTGCCTAATTGTTAATCCAATTATTTCGACAATTCGGGACACAACGCATTATTGAAATTAAAAGCGGAACACCGTTTAATTTGTATTCACCCGGGTTGCCGCCAGCGCCGTCCGTACCGTCCGCACCGTTCGTATCGCGTGGGAATTCTGTTCTGAGCTCATTGAAGAGGTGAACCGACAGAAGTACCATGTGGGTAGGTTTGTTTGCCAGAAATAAGCTCAAATTGCCCCTATCTTTGGTGAAAATGATCAAACATATCATTATATATATCGGTTTGTTTAAAAGAAGGGTGAATTTCGAATTTTTTCGAAAAGTATTTATTTATTCATCAATATCCATTTTCTCCCCTTCAAAGTAATCCCCCCCAGATATAATGCACTTATGCCAGCGCTTCTTCCAGTCCTCGAAGCACTTCTGGAATGCGCTTTTCGGTATGGCCATCAGCTCGTTCTTCGATTCTGACTTTATCTCATCAATTGTTGCAAAACGCTTCTCTTCAGTTCCGGGAATAGGAAAAAGTCGCAGGGAGCCAAATCTGGTAAATACGGTGGTTGAGGCATGATTACGGTGTTGTTTTTGGCCAAATAATCACGAACAAGCATTGATGTGTGAGCTGGTGCATTATCGTGATGCAAAATTCATGATTTGTTTTTCCACAATTCCGATCGTATGAGCCGTATTGCTTCACGCAAACGTTGCATAACTTCCTTGTAGTATTCCTTATTAACCGTACGATCTATTGGCAAGAACCCATGATGCACCACGCCATTGTAATCGAAGAAAACAGTGAGAAAAACCTTCACATTTGATCGAACTTGGCGTGCTTTTTACGGTCTTGGCTCTTCTGGCCGCTCCCATTGGGATGATTGGGCCTTGGTTTCGACGTCATAACCCTATACCCACGTTTCTTCACCAGTTATAGCCCTTTTGAGCAAATCTGGATCGTCGTTGACGTCATTCAGCAACTCCTGAGCGATACTAATGCGACGTTGCTTTTGCTCAAAATTTAGCAATTTCGGAACGAACCTCGCGGCCACACGTTTCATGCCCAAAACATCCGAGAAAATTGCATGGCATAAGCCTATTGATATGCCAACATCCTCTGCAACTTACTTAATAGTGATTTGATGATTTTCCAAAACCATTTTCTTCACTGTTTCGATGTTTTCTTCGTTTGTTGACGTGGTTGCAACTCCAGGACGCTCATCGTCATTAACATCTTCTCGGCCTTCTGTAAAGCGCTTGTACCACTTATAAACACTTTTTTGAGACAAAGTAGACTCGCCGAATGCCAGTCAACATTTTAAGTGCGTTGGAGCACTTTATTCCATTTTAACGCAAAATTTAATACATATTCTTTGATCCATTTTTTTCAAAAGTAAAAATCGAAGAAGACACAAAAACGTGACTAACCTGTCCAGTTGTCAAAAACAAACCACTAATCCAAAATGGCTGATAATGCTAACATATGATAAGCACATGTGTACCAACATAACAATCGAATGTACACACCCCTCGAAAATTCAAAATTCACCTTTTCTTTTGAACACACCTCGTATATACGAGTATATTTATTTATTTGAAACACATTTTTAAACAATAAGATGTGAGAAAGCTTTGACTGCCCGATTGGGAACAAATCCTGTTTTAGGACAGTCAAATTGACAAGTTTAGTTCATATTAAGTGCCATTATACAAAAATATTATATTATCATAGTATGGTAACATAATATATCTAAAAAAAGAGTATAATCATTAAGTATAAAGAGATGTGAAGAATAGTACAGAAAAAAAAACTTATGAACGTGCTTATGAAGAGATGAGAAAAACAAATATTTCAGAGTAAACAATTATGTATATGTGTTCTATAGATACTGGTTGGTGCTATGAGGAAAAAAGTGCCTTGAAAATTGAGTACTAAAAAAGAGGGAAAATATTATTGAGTAATGTGGGCTATTATTGTACAGCGAAATTCTAAAGAACTTCAGAAGTTCAAAGAAGCGAAGCAAGCAGTCCACAATGCAGTGCCGATACTAACCCTGATGTATGGCAGTGGGACATGGAGCTAGCAGAGGAAGGATGAAAGTAGACTAAATGCTATAGAAATGAGATCCCTGAAAAAATGTTGAGATTCGGAAAGAATGTAAGGCTGATATGAGCGTTATAATTAAGATTATCTAAGGGACGCTTAGATGATTTGGGCATGTAGAGCGAACGAACAAAGGAAGGATTGTAAGGACATGACACGATCAAGTGAATCAAATACTCGAGTCTGGTCATGTCAGAAGTCGGAACAACAGAAGATAATGTATGAATGCAAATGAAGCGAGAAATGTATGCCTGATGTTTGGCGGTCCGTCCACTCTGCCTACCCCTACGGCAAACGGCGTGTTTGTTAATTAGTTAGTAGTAATTAGCTATACATACGAGTACGTGGGCCTAGTGCAGTGTTCAGCACAACACAAGTATCCACTTCATCATTTATCAATTATTTTGTCGCGCAGCTGACTGGTATGACTGCCGACCATATGCTTCAGAAATCCTGTAGAGCACTGCAACTACGTCGATGATGATATATTATTCAAAGAAATCATTTCTTGAAGAATTACTTTTTTTTTAAATTCGAATACCTCACAGTGGAATCTTCAATTGGAATGTTCTGTCATGTTGAGAGAGGAGAAGAGGGGAGAGAGAAAGGATATGGGAAGGTGGGGAAGTACCTGGCTAATCAGATCTAGACATCGAAGCGGGTAAAACCATTTCGAGCAAAGTTTCGATTCTATTTCATTGTCATTTTCAATTTTATTAGTCTGTTTAAGGTCTATGAGTGGAAAGGTCTGCTGAGTGACAGGACACTTCTTGGGAATATCTACTCAGTGGTTGTGCCTGAGCGGCTAGCCGTTAGTCGCTGGACAAGTGTCCCGGGCGATTGACACGCCCGAGTGGGTAACCTAAACCGCAGAATTCTCACATCGCGACGGGAATTCTAATTTAAATTCGTTACCTCTACAGGTTTGATCAAAGATTTAAATTATGTAAAAGAACATTATTTAGGAAACCGTGGCGCCAAATATTGGTTTCCTATTAACTTTCACAAATTAAAAAAAATAAATTTGTACATGATTTGTTTTTAATTAAAAAACCTTTGTAACTATCTTCCACTTGTTTATTTCAGACCGGACCGGTTTCACCCTATCACGGGAATTACAGTTAACACAATTGTACCAGTCCGGTCTGTAGTAAACAAGTTAAAAATTATTTATTGATTTATTATATTATTTATTTATTACATTATATTTATTATATTATTTATTTATTACATTACGTACGCCCTATATGGGCTTTTAAATATTTAGTTAATTACAATAGTCACACAGGTGCAAAACACATCACAGTAGGTACATAAATAAAATAGATAGCCTTCATGAAATACAACAACTAAATATTTCATTTGTCTCACGAACAAATACAGGAATAACATACTGTAAGTACCATTCCAAATAATTAGCTACAGAGGCGAATATTCAAAACATACCTCACATTCATTGAAACTTATACTCTAGACACATATATTAATAATCGTTGGGGATGTATGCAATAATTGTCTGTATTAAACAAACTCTAGTTCATTTAAAAAAAATATAATGTTAAACAAATTTAATAATTTTACATTAAATTAAGGCCATTTTTGAACAGTTTAAAAATGGTTTTGAACGCCGAAACAGCCTTCATAATTATAAATATATTATTAAATTTATTTTATATTAAATATTAAAAAAAAAAGTGATTTTTAGGAGGAATAAGGTTACATATATGGGATGTGCAAGGTGCATTTATGAGTGGGTGCATGGATCAGATTTTCTCGTTGCGTATGCTCATAGAGAAGTATCTGGCAAAAAACAGAAATTTTTCTGTGCTTTTGTACATCTTCAAAAAGCATACGACCGAATTGACAGAAAAAGTTATGGAAGGTTTAACGGTATTAATATGTTTGACGGTATGTTGTGTATTGTGTATACTTACCAACACTTACCAAGTGTCTTCGTTAAAGATTGTCGCGGAGGTATAACGAAAAGAAGGGTCACCATTTGATAAATATATTTCTCGACGCGTACAAATTCAGAAGGTAAATTCAAAAGCGAGAAGTGATGCAAATGCAAATTAGCAAGTCACTAGTATGTTCTACTACACGACCGATTCAGTGGGAGGCAGAACAGTGAATGAATTCACAGTTCTGTGGATAACAGAACGTCAGTCGATTGTCTTTTGGTTGTAGGGATACCATATGTAAAAATATTTTTTTATGGCTAATAAGTTGCTTGTATATTACAAAGGTGTTGGCCAAGTATGGAGTGAATACAAATCTTATACAGGCAATCGCATCTCAGTACGAGGGAAGCGTTGCATGTGTTGGGGCAAACGGTGATTTTACGGGGTGGTTTGACATCACAAAAGGTGTTAAGCAAGGCTGCGTAATGTCACCGTGGTTATTCAATCTATACATGGACCTCTTTCAATTCGTATGTACGAATTGAAAGAGGTGGGCTTAGGCGCGAAAATGAGTAGTCTGCAAGTATGTTGCCTGTTGTATGCTGATGATTCAGTACTGATTGCTAACAGTATGGTAGATCTACAGTCCCTCGTATCTAGGATGAACGAAGTATGTATGAAGAATGAGCTAATGATGAATGTAAGTAAGTCCAAAGTCATGGTGTTCGAAAGTATGAGAACAGTGTGCAATATAGTTGTGAATACTTGGAGCAGGTCGATGAGTTTGTGTATTTGCGAAGTATGTTTACGAGAATTGGAAAGACTGATAGGGATATTGAAAGAAGGGTGAGTGCAGGAAACTCCATTAACGGAGGACTGAACGCGTTGGCGTTCAACAAAAAGTTATCCAAAGAAGCGAAGCTAGCAGTCCACAATGATACCAACCCTGATGCATGGCAGTGAGGCATGGAACTGGCAGAGGAAGGATGAAAGTAGACTGAATGCTCTAAAAATGTGATCACTGAGACGAATGTGTGGTAAAACCATGTATGATCGTGTGAAAAATGTTGAGATTCGTCAGGAATGCAAGGCTGATGTAAGCGTAGTGAGCAAGTTCAAGAAAGGGACGCTTAGGTGATATGGGCATGTAGAGCGAATTAACGAAGAGATGAGTGTAAGGAGAATACTCGTATATGACGCTAATGTGAATGGAAGAAGAAGCCGGGGATGTCCGAGGAAGACATGGCACGATTAAGTGAATCAAATACTTGAGTCGGGCCATGTCAGAAGTCGGAATAACAGAAGAGAATGTATGAGACGCTGTATGAAAGTGAATGAAGCAAGAAGTGTATGCCAAGATCGAGTTGTTTGGCGGTCCATCCTTTCTGCTTACCCTTACGCGGAAACGGCGTGATGGTTAGTTAGTTAGTTAGTTAGGTTACAAAGATTTTTAATTGGATTAAAATTAATGGCAGGGCATTTACCGATGCACTCATCCAAATTCTAAATTATTGATTTAACGATTTACGAAGCATATCTTAATATTAGTGTATAATCGTAGGTATTTTAAAATTATTTTAAAAATTGCAAAATGACTGCCTAACCACAGGCTAGCCAGGTGCCTAGTGAGGCGGGTTATGTGAAACTTAAATGTTATTATATTATTTTCTATTTTACTTTATAAACCACTGTATAATTACATTATTATATTATACTCGTCTTTTAGTTATAGTTAAATTTAATTTCAATAAAGATATTATTATTATATTATTAACATAATAAAAAACATCGTATTAAAATGGAATACCACCATGAATTGATAGTTTCAAAACAAATAAATTTCTCAATAACGCGTTAGTGAGAGGGTGAAGGGAAAATCTATAAAAAAAACCAAGCTCACTTTTATCTTCTTTGTACTCTTACCTACATGAATGATGAATTTCTCTTTGTATTCAAATAGTTCTTAGGTTCTGTTTTTCTAGATTATACCATTTTTTCTAGCTTCTCTAAGAACATCTTGAATTTTTGTAATTCTTTAAATCGCTTTCAAAGAGAAAGGATTTAGGCGACATGGGTGTTGGATAATCTTCTGTGCACGCCTATTAGATAGTTTGCGATGGGTGACAAACAAATGTTTTTTAAAACAGAGTAGTATATTTATTTACGTACTATTTTACGCCTCCGTGGGACTTTCACTTTATATAAAGTGGTCGCATTTTTCAACACAACAAGCTAGTAATAAAAGCTAACAACAACGAAATAAACTTAACTTATCCTTGATCCTATGAATTATCAGATTACCATTCAATGGTACAAAAAAAACAATTACAATTCATTAATATTCCCCTAGAAAAAATAACCTGTGAAAAGAAAAAGAAAAAATAAAAATAATTACTCTTAAAGACCGATATGAGGGAAACAACATTGAAAAAAATATAAAAAGGAATAAATGTAAAAGAAAGATGGCATTAAAAAAGGTCCTTTTATGTCTTATGTGTCATGTAGGTATCCTTATGTTCACAAGACTCAGGAGTTCGCAATAGTCTACCTCCGAATGAATAATTTTAAAAAAAGTGCATTGGTCGCTTATCCTTCTTCTGTCTTCGAGTGTATGAATTTTTAAAGATTTTAATAAGAACGTGTAGTTTATTTCTTCAAGGCTATATTTCATTAAAAATGCATGGTGATTAATGAAAAAGCTAAAGGGAATGAGGCCAGCATTTCTAGTGACGTTCTGGTAACAACTCTGCAAGTAGAAGACGAATTACTTAATTTATGAACCTCACTGGAGAAAATACAAATTAATCTCACTGGTTCGAGTACGTAGCAGCACGCAGATTCCCGCCGCAGTAAAACTGGATACTTGGAGATAAACCTTACGAAATATTTATTTACTACCTTTTTCACCCAGATACATCGTGCAATATCCAGCCTACACCCCCGGGGAGATACCGGTTGGCACGGGGAGGGGGCGGGGGCATGGGGAGCCGAGCTTGATCAAACCTTATTCAAAGCTACGTGCTGTCCATCAATATCCCAAATGTCGACTCTGAATCATATTCGCGGCGTGGGACATTTTTATTGTGTATCCTCCAGGAGTTGGGTGATAAAATAAACAACGTAAAAAGCGTCAAACTCCGAGAGAAAAATTAGATGAACAAACTTATCACAGACACGCGGCGGAGAGAAACGCCGGCGCTCCGTGACGGACGCCGCGAGACCTTGTTCAAATGAAGCGTTTTCTGTACAGTATTACCGAACGCACGTTTGTTGTACGTCATTTGTAACTTCGTAGAGTCTTCAGGTGTTTCTCACCCCACCTTCCAGATACACTCTTTTTAAGAGATACTCCGGGTGACTGGTGCAATGCTTCACTGGGAAGAGTGTCGGAAGCAGGAATTCGCTTTGCACTGCTCTGGAAGGACTGTCCTTGTTTCGTGGCTACGGTCTGTTATGGATATAATTTGTTTTTATGTTTCTTATTTGTTTAGGTTTATGGGTGCATTCCCGCATTCCATCTTGGATTACTCCGGTTTTTGACAGAATGAGCCGCCAAGGGCTATAGTTTGTCGTCATTAGTATCTGTACTAACCAATTTTATGTGCGTTTGTGAGTAACCTCCTTCTGTGCGAAAGCTGTGCAGGGACACTTGAGGGAATAGTCTTTTATAAATTATAGATTTGTTTCATTAAAAAATTAGTGTCCTTGACGTGCACCCTGAAGGAGTAACCAAAGTTACTTATACCCGGGTGAAAAAAAACTCAACTAATTTATAATTCTTATACATACCATGTACAATAATAATAATAATAATAATTGGATTATTTCTATAGCGCCGTTTTTGTGAGAAAATCTCCTCAGGGGCGCTTTTACAACATAATTTATTCACTTAGACTTATATCTAATAATTTACATCCTAGATTTACTACTAATAGCTTACAGCTAAGATTTATAACTAGAAACTACCTAATTCAGACTTATTATAACTAAAACCTGGAACTGTGACTTAAAACTAGTGACAAACATGTCTATGAACAGGTGAGTCTGTTAAACAATATTGTTGAATGGTTAACATCAGATCTGTGGTTTAGGAATAAAGACTTACAACTAACATATTCACATTTTAGAATAAATTATGTCATGATTGTTGCCCTTGTTTTCAGTGATAATTTACACAACAATGGAGCGTGTTTATGTCTGATATTGAACAACAGTGGGGCGAGTTTGTATGTGATACATCACAGCTGCATTTGTGTGCCTCTGATCAGTTTGAGGATAATATACATACATGTAAATCGTATTCTACCTCATAATGCTGATGGTAATGCTAAACAGATACTTGTGACCTAAGAACGGAGTACCCCAGTAAGGTCCCATTTTTTTTGAATATTGAACGAAATTATTTTGGAATAAATAAATCATCTAAAATATTTTCATGAATTGGGATTTAAAATGGAGGACAATATTGACAAGTCTCGAATTTGAAGTATGATATCGATGAAGATGGCGTAAATTAAACTGGTCTCATTAGCTTAGTCGGTAGAGCGGTTGTCCCGGTAGAACAGAGGTCCTGGGTTCGAGTCTCAGATGTGACTGATACCTTTTTATTTCCTGTGTTTTTTTCCGGTTTCGTGTTTTATTTAAGATATGTTAATATTATCTTCTTAAATGATACATATATTTTTTTACAGTAATGTGATAACTTCCCTCAAGGCCTATATCGTCTTTGGGGATGCTGTGTGGAGGGTCTTTTAGAGGATAGGAAGGAGTGAACCATGTTGTTACAGGGAGGAAACACAGGGGCCGGCAGATCATTCCACAGCCGAGCTGTTGAACACAAGAACGAATTGTAGAAGGGATCCTTTCACATCCGACAAATGTCAATCGTGTGCAAATGTTGGGCGCGCGTTTGGCGTATATCCCGACTATGCACTAGTGCCGAAGGGATCAATGATGCTAGTTCATCTGAGCACCTTCCATTATAATACCAGT
>JAHDVE020011144.1:0-17721 GCA_022606495.2 Halesus radiatus
ACACCGATTTATTCTAATCCATAATACGGTACCTGAGGTCTGTCTACCTGAGGGTAATTTACAAACGCCCGGCTTTAAATCCCGGGAATTTCGCAGTCGCCAGAAAAAGGCAGTTACGGGGATTAACGGCGAACTAATTAAAAGCCACCGAGCCACAGTTCGTAGTTCACGAAGGAACCCGAAGAATAGTTCGGATGTGATTAAAAGGGGGGACTTTGGCCGAAGCAAAGTCAGTAGTGGACAGAGACGAGTGAGTAGAGACCGTCCGGCCAGTGGTCGTAGTCGAGACTCCCGTCTCCTACAAAGCAAGCAGGCCACTTGCATCCCCAGCCTGAGACGCTGCGAGAAAACTCGGCAGGAACTGCCGAACCCCAACGCCCACCGTTCGAGTGCAGTCGAGTGCCCTTCGCCTCCTGCCCTCCAACGCCGTGATCCCATCAAGGCACATATCCACCACCGCAGGAGTCACACTCGGACGAGCAATCGTGACTCGTACCCAGTCACATCTTGTAAGAAAGTCTTTCACTTCTCCTGCCTCCCACCTGAAGGATTTCTGAACCTGCCTCAAGGATAGTCGGCCCCGTACCAGCATAGAAAGTGGCTTCATCCAGCACCCTACATGTTTACAGTCTTGTAACGACAATGGTCGCTTACAATAGTATTATAACGCCATACGATAAACATAGTGTTTTTAAATAGAAAAATATTTAATAAATTTACATAGGAACAGTATTTATCAAAATCTAATCAGAAATATTACTTTTTCTGACCGTCCCATTGTATGTTTTACAAAATATTTAAAATGCGTAAGTGGAGAAAAGTATTTTTAATCCTTTATCGTTGCGTTTTTGTAAATAAACATAACCAAAGATTTGTAATCCGCATTACAAAAGAAAAAAACATTAAAGTTACGTACTGTTCAAAAATATTTAAACCACACACTTCTTTTTTTAAATTTATCTTACCGACATGTTACAGAAAAACTTTCAGAGCATTTAAGGATATTCAACTTTTTAAATGTTTTTGTAAAACATGCATAGAACGGTCAGAAATGTTTAATATTTCTGATTGTATTTTTATTAATGCAAAGCCCATGCAAATAAAAAATAAAAAAAACGTAATAAATATTTTTCTCTTCAAAAACACCGTGTTTATCGTATTGAACAATAATATCATTATTTTGAATTGATTAATAATAACTCTCCGAGATCCCTCTCCCCGTTAATGCAGAGGTAATTTAAATAGTAATAAGAAGATATTTGCGCAAGTATACAAGTAATTATACTCGTATATATATAGTTTTTTAATTTAATATAAATACATATAAAATATTTAATAATACAGATATATCTTAATGGCTAATTACAAAAAAAAGTCTAAATTTATTTAACAAAAAGTGCCCAACTCAACCGAGAAAGATTTCTCGTGTTTGAGTTGGGGAGCAGCGCCATTTAGCGATAGAAGTGAATAAATAAAAGTAATAGAAATAAAAGTACATCAAGAATGTAATATGGATAAAGTTTGTGTTGTTGTACACAATAGTTACTACAAAATTGAAGACTAAAAATACGTGATACTAGAAATACAACTATAAGGGTCATCCAAGATACAAACGTAGTACACTCATATTCCGAAAGACGTGATCGAGTATTTCTAGAGGATATATTGCCTTTTTTAATAAAAAGTAATAAAATTTTAATTTTTTTATTTATTTTAGAAACAAACAGTACATGTATAAAATGAGTGGTTTACAGATTACAAGGTTTTTAAAAATTATTATAAAGATCGGTACCAATGACATGTCTCTATGTAATATCTAGTAAATGGTTATATTCATTTTACCGGGCGGGGTTAGTACGATTAGGGAATGGTACACGGTAAAGATAAAAATGTATTTAGAAAAAGTGTATAGTGTGTAAGTTTATGTATCTGAGACTGTGTGTGTATGTGTGTGTGTGAGCTTGTATGTGTACCTATGTATCTGAATAGTGCTACATACTGGAGAGTTGTGATTGCGTATTGGTGTTACGAGTAATATTTTTCTCACGTGACGATAGGGAGTCAAAAAATGAGTCGAGATTTAGGTTGGGACAAAGATTATTAAATGTTTAAAGAACACGGGAAATTGGTGAATTTTCAACAGTATTTGTTTTCTTGTTTAATATGTAAAATAATTGGTGTGGCGAGTACGTTTCAATCGTAAGTAAATGGAAAATTTATATTAATATTGCTAATTAATTTTTTAAAAATATTCCTTTTTTTATGTCGGCAAAGTGATTCTCATCTATTATATGTAATTTTTTTGTTTTGTTATTTTTTATTTCTTTAAAATAAGACATACAATGGTGTTACACTCACACGAGTTATCAATTCGACTTATTATGGGACTATTAATTATAACTTCATAATATTAGACTTTGCAGGGTTTTCAAGGCAAGTACGTATAAGAAAATATACATAAAAATATATAAAAAAATTACGATAGCAAAATAACAAAAAGCATAAAAAAATGATTTTAGATCATTTCGAGATTTATCCGAAACGCACATTTGTCTCAATTCCTCAGGCAACTTGTTATAGCTGGAGTAGGCAATGCATTCCAATGATTTTAGCCCGTATTTATTCGAGTGTATTTTTGATATGTTTAGTTTGTGGGGTTATCGTGTAGTATGTTGGTGAACGTCGTCATTATAGTTAAGTCTTATATTTGTGCGAGTATGGCATTGAATCATTTTTAAAGTAATGTTTATTATCTCATGACTAGGAATAATCTCAAACGTTAATAATAGTGCGTGCCGGTAAATATCTTTAACGGGTGCATCTGTTAGAAATTCAAAAATATTACGTAGGCCCCCTTTTTTTTACAGTAAACACAGGAGACCAAGGAGGAAATAATTTCCCTCAAGGCCTATATCATCTTTGGGGATGCTATGTGGAGGGTCTTTTAGAGGATAGGAAGGAGTGAACTTGGGTCTTGAAGAGACCTATGTTATAGGATGGAGGAAACACAGAGGCCGGCAGATCATTCCACAGCCGAGCTGTTGAACACAAGAACGAGTCGTAGAAGCGACCGGTTCTCATGTGACAAATGTCAACCGTGTGCAAATGTTGGGCGCGCGTTTGGCGTGTTTCCCGACTATGCACCCGTGCCGAAGGGATCAATGACGTTAGTTCCTCGGAGCTTCTTCCATTAAAATACCGGTAGAACAAGGACAGCATTCCCACCCGACGTCTGTGCTCCAAGATTGCAACCCATTTGTTAAGATAGGCGAATCTATCAAACGGACTGCCCGTTTCTGCACAAGGAGTCAAGGTTTTTTTTCAGATATTTTGGGACTCCCGACCAGAGGTGGCTGCCAAATTCTACAATGGGGCGCACTTGCGATTTGTACAGGGTCAGCAGTTGTGTACTATTAAAGTATCTGCGGGCTCTGTACAATACGCCCAGCTTCTGAGAGGCTAACTTTACTCGGGTTTCGATGGAGCCCCCATACCTGAGCTGGTCACTTAAGGTTACACCAAGCATATCAATGGAGGGCTTGTTGGGAAGATTGCTTCCATTAAAGGAGACTAGATTGTCATTTCGATCCCTTTTAGACGTAATCAGACATGATTGGGTCTTTGAAACATTAAATTAGACGAGGTTATTCTTACCCCAAGAGGAGACCCTCTCAAGGTAACCGTCCATTCTATGTTTCAAAGCCCTCCGAGCCTTGGAGTTTGTTTTGAATTATCTGTACCTCAAATATCATTTTCTTGTTAGCGAAACCCCAGCTACTCGAAAGATAGACCAAGTTGAAATGAATCATATGATAGCACAATGATTGCAGTATAAGAGGTTAGAAACAATCCACGTAATCTGTACATTACGCCAGTCACCGGTGAAATATTTGATTTTACATGGTCTATATGGTGTGTCCCTGTGAGCCGTGAGTCAATCAGAAGGCCCAAATACTTCGCGACGTCTACTTCTTCAAGTTTTTTTGGTCCTAAAGAGATGTCAAGTCACTTTGCCCCCTCCTATTTCCCAATAGCATGTAATGCGTCTTTTTGATGTTCAGACTTTATTTTAGTTTATTAATTCTCTGCAAATCTGCCAAAAGAGTCAAATCCCATTCCATTCCTTTTCATATCATTTATATTAGTATTACGATAGAATATTATTATGTCATTCGCAAAAAGTTAAAGATTATACTTCATTCCCCATTTCGTTATATCATTAATTATATCATTAATAAAAAGAGTAATTACATTTCTTTGATTCCTATATATAATAATAGTACCTACCAAAAAGCGCAAACATGCTTTTACCAGAGCGTGCATCATAAATGGAGTAAGGTCTAGAGCAAAGCCTCAATCCACATATTAACGCCACGTTAAGATGGTAATTTGACAATTCTTGATAGTAACAAAATAATACGTTGAACTACACATTAGAAACATACAACAAGGAACCACAAACACAACACCTGGACAAAAAAAAAAACCTCTTATACTATGTTACTAAACTCTACAAAAAAATCCGACTATCCTTTAAAAATCACAACAACAATAATAAATATAAAAATCAAATAAAACGCTGGATACGTTACATGGGGAGATCTGAAATAGAAAATATATTAACACCAAATACAGACTAACACCGAAACCACTCAACTGCACTTACAACACCTCACCTTACAAATATTTGTGTTTTTCAGCAATCACGTCAATTTAATATAATTTAATTTCATATTTTGTAAATTAAATCAGCACGGGAAATGCCAGTGAGGATTATCATTTTGTTATAAAGAAAAGAAAACAATAAAACATTTCAATTATTATTGTTAAATATTAACATCATGTTTATAAAAAATATACGCATTTTATTTTCTTGTTGATATAATTTACCCTTACCACTCCTTTGTCGGGTGCCAGCCGACATCACTATTTGTACGCTAAAGACGTGTCCGCGCGGTATATTTTCACGCGCAAAACTTCACACGTGACGTTGTTTTTTGATAAAAAACATTTAAATTCACGTTTTAATAAGATTTTGACTGTTTTCTGTTTTTGTTTTATTATAAAATAATCATTTTTGTAATTGCCTATCAATTAATTAATATTTTGACATTATTTAAATTAGAGTTGGCTGACAACAAATATTAAAAAAATAATGGAGTGGTAAGGGTTAACATTGCCTTAGCCACTGCCAAGCTGAATTTGAAAAATCTGTACGTGTACAAGTTGTGTGGCTATTTTTTTCCATTTTCCAAAACACATTTAAAGCAACAGTACGCTTCACACGTCTGTCTCCTCCCAGAAATTTTACCAGTGAGACAGACATCAAACAATCCTTTATACATAAATATGTTCGTAAGAGATTAATTAAAGAATGTAATACAGAATTAATTTCCTGCTAGGGAAACGCCGGACTCGATGGAAAACCATTCAAATAGCATTTGATTTTCTTAATTGGACGATGTTTTTTTGGAGTATTCGCGTCTTATACAATTAACAAGCGTATCAAATAACAATTTATATTATAATTTTTCATTCATGTAATAAAGGTATTATACTCCTTTCTCTATCAATCCGTTGTAAATGTAAAAATTATCTAACGATCCTTTCCTAATCCTTTAAATAATATAACTTAAGAAGTTATAATATGCGAGTTAGAATCATAACTAACAAGTTTTTTAAAATTCACCTAGAATATGAATTATTATGTTTTTATCATTTTTATATTACACATTATTCAGTAAAAATATTATAAAAGGTATTGATTAGTGACCAAGAAGTCAGCGATTATCGTGTAAGGCAGGTAAAGCTCTCATAATATGTAAGACTTGAGCACACTACCCGACACACGTTCGTAATGATTTTCGAAAGTTGGAACTTGGAATTAAGCACACAGACTTTGAGATTTGGATAATAAAGCTTTCACCCAGACTACAGAAGCGGAGGTGTGAAACAATTAATTTTATGGGGGATTAATTCCATTCCACAGATTGAACGTAGCGCATTCGGAAAACAGTTAAATTCTAATCTTGGCCAGAGTAAAGAAACATAGTGCAAAGAAGAATTGTTTTTTTTTTTTAACGCCAATAATTTTTTTTCTCCATATTTTCATTAGAAGCAGTAACTTTATGAAGTGACCTTATAATTTTAAAATAAAGCACGCCATAACTGCCGTAGCTTTGTAAAATTCCTATGTACTTTGGCTGCTACCTTTTTATGACTACAAGATTCTTTTTAATCTTTAGATACTGTCTCAGACATACTGATCCGATTTTTATTTAAGATTAATTGAATTTAAGGGAATTAAGGAAATTAAAATGACGAATGATGAAATTAAGGTAATTAATTGAACATAATATACCGATCAAAATGACGGAATGGATTGAGGTAACTGTAGCTCAGTAGATTAGGGCGCTAGGTCCCGGATAGATCGTAAGTTCCTGGGAGTGAGACCCAATTGCTACCGATATGTTTTTCTTTTCTGTGTCTTTTCGGTTTCGTGTTTCATTTTTTAGAGTTGTTAATAATGTTTATTAATTGTTTTTGTGTTTAATTCGTAGAACTCCATTTAATTTTTTTTTTAAATTATGTAAAACAAATTTAATAATGTTATTTTTAAATTCTGCAATTATTATTAGTTTTTATTATTACGACAGCTGTTTCGGCGTTCAAGGCTCTTTTCAAAATGCGTTTAATCCACATTGTGACGACTTATTTATGTAATTTTCTTCACTCCCACCCCATTCTAATTTGGACGGTAAAATCGATTAACTTAGAAAATAATTAAAATTATCTATTCTGTGAGGTTTTTACATTTATAATGTGTTTCCACGTATTTCATGTTATATTAATTGATTTATTTAAATATATTGTATTGTTATGATAATGTGAACATAATGAAAAGCGGTGAATATATAATTTTCCTTACTTTATTAATTAATGATATATTAGGATCATTTAGATGGTTTGGGCATGTGGAGAAAATGAACGAAGAAAGGAGTGTAAGCAGAATGTACGACGCGAATGTGAATGGAAGAAGAAGCGATCAAGTGAATCAAATACTTAGTCGAGCCATGTCAGAAGTCGGAATAATAGAAGAGAATGTATGAGACGATGTATGAATGTGAATGAAGCAGGAAGTGTATTCCAAGATCGAGTTGTTTGGCAGTCCGTCCTCTCTGCCTACTCCTGCGGGAAACGGCGTGATGGTTAGTTAGTTAGTTAGTTAGGATCATTTACTTTGACACCAAAGTGCTTGCAGAACTTAATAATAATATTGTTAAATTTAATTTACATTAAACTTAAAAAAAAATGTTAATATTATCTTCCATGATTAAAAATATATTCCGATGAGGTTTGCTACCGTCAATAAGTCATTACAAAAATATATATATGTGTATTAGGTACATAAACAAACGTTAAAATTTAGCGTCTGTTACATTTTAAAATGAAATATCCAACAACATTTTATATCTTCTAAAATCAAACAGTTACCCGATATTTTTATTTTTCCCTTTCGGAATGTTTGTCCAGATTGGTATACATTTTTATTACCAAAACAAACCCATATTTTAATATCGCACAGGGCTCAGTGATGAAATATTTTGAGACGATGTGTTGCTTTGGTCACTAAAATTACAGAAATAAAGGATAATCTTTGGCCACTTCCCATATAGAAACAATAATAAAGCATCGCACATAAGGCTAGGAGTAGGGGTAAGAGAAGGAGTAGGAGTAGGAGTAGGAGTAGGAGTAGGAGTAGGAGTAGGAGTAGGAGTAGGAGTAGGAGTAGGAGTAGGAGTAGGAGTAGGAGTAGGAGTAGGAGTAGGAGTAGGGGTAGGAGTAGGGGTATGAGTGGGGGTAAGGGTAGACGGGCTGTACAAATCAAGTAAATATCATATTTTCATTCAGATGCATTTGCGACATTTTAATTATCTTTTCACATTTTACTTGGACACGTTTTTCTGACTTTTTTTTTATATGAATTCCGCACAAGATTTCCAACTGCTCCCAACCGTCTGGAGCCAGTGAAACAATGGCATCCCCAATAGGGGAATGTTGTGAGGCTGAAGGTATTGGGGAGGGGAAGGAGAAGAGGAAGAGGAAGATGGGAAAATACCTGGCTATTCAAATCTGGTCACCAAACACGGCTAAAAGCCATTTCAAGCAACGTTTCAATTCTGAATAGTGGTCTATCACCAAGGCGACACTGAGAGTATCTTCCACTCTGGAACGTGCGTAAATATACCATATATTATTTTTAAATAAATTGATTGTGAAACAGCACAAATTAAATAAATAAAATTTACTTATGACATTGAACAAAGTTTTGTTTATAAATTAATTAAAAATATATATAGTGTTATTTACATTGTTCTCTTTACTCTTACTCTTTCTTCTGACTGTACTGAACCTACATGTGAAATGTAAGAAAAAGAAATCATTTTTTAACGTAATGCCCTTTTTATTATGAGTATAAAATGACTATGAAACCTCCAATTGGAACGTTTCTTTTCTATATCTGTAACGAAGACATAGCAAATGATTACAGCCATTGCAAAGCTATCAAAAAACGTTAGCTTAATGAGAGAAAACAGCTCATTGCTTCAAAAGTAAAAAAAAAACTTTTTTAGGTAGAAATTCTTGCATTGAAAGTTTCGATGAAGATTCTAACCGAACAAATGAATAAATTTTATTATATTTTTACTCCTGATGAAGAAAGCATCGCTTTGTAAACATGTAGATATCTATATATTAATAAAGTATTGAATACAAAGCATATTTATTCAAATGATTGATAACTTTGTGGTATCATTATTAATTATATAATTGAAAATACATTTTGTATATACCACTTTACTTAAAATATATAAATATTCCTACATGTTTCGATAGCAATGCTATCATCTTCAGGAATAAATGAATACATTTATTGTATGTATTTGTATTTGTATATATTTATTCCTGAATAAATGAATACATTATATACAAATACATACAATAAATGTATTCATTTATTCCTGAAGATGATAGCATTGCTATCGAAACATGTAGGAATATTTATATATTTTAAGTAAAGTGGTATATACAAAGTGTATTTTCAATTATATAACAAAGCATATTATTTAATTAATTTATAAATGATATTAAATTTAACAATGCTTTTTACTCCTGATATACAATATTATTATATATTACACCTAAAAACCAGCATTCTTCAAACACGCATTAATTCTTGGATGTTAACTACTCTTATGTATTCTTTCATCAATGTAAAAAAGAGAAACCACATTTCAGTAATCTAAAGTGACGTCTGAAATCAGAGGTTTGCTTTGTTGACACAATCTGAATAGATTTTATTTCTTTCATCGTCCCTTAGGTTTGGATGAAAAAATACCACGTAGATTTGTAGATTGACAGAGGAGATAGAATTCAGCGGATTTCGCGTGGGCGGGCGTCTGAAATTCTCAATTTCTTTGTCTGTAACCGTATCTGGCTAAATAGATGGATATTCTACGGGGAATTAGACTATAAGACTGTGATAGTAATTTAAAAGTTTGCTCTCTGAAAGGATTGTACGAGTTGCCCATTTGGAAAATACCGTAGTATTTTATTTTAAGATTAAGGCACGGTAAGTAAACACGGAGAAGTTATTACGACATGGTGTATAAACGAAGTACATATTGAAGGCTTGTTCCTCGATATTAAAGATAAAACGTTCGAATCTCACTATCGGTGGAACGATTTTCTGACTTTTTCTTGTAACAAATATCAACATTTGTATCTTTGTTTTATTCTGTTTCAATATTAAAGATACCAATAACTACCATAGTGCAATATCTATTCTTAGATTACGACAAATCTGCACAGTGCCAATTTATATTCTTGGTTTTGCATTCATCAGCAAACACAAATCAGTCTCAACAAATTTCAAAGCGAAACCAAATCATCTCGAGGCAAAACTCATCTTCAGAAAGTCATATCCAAAGTTGTTAACATTATTACATGGAAAGCTTTTGAATTAAATTGAATCAAAAACTTATAATTATTATTGTAGATTCGAACATTTTTATTGGCCGTAACATCTGTTTGTGTAAATACTAATATTTACGTTATTCATAAAATTAAGCATGATTTTTTAATATTTTCTCTGCTTTGAAAAATACCCTTTAGGCGTTGTTTTATTAACAATAGTTTGCTGTGGTAAATAATAAAGTATTATTAATTATAATTTTTGAAACAAACAAACAAGTGAAAGAAATTTTTAACAGTTTTTTAATTAAAATAAATAATATTCAAATAATGAAAAAAATGTTATAAAAGAATTTCCAATTGTTAATATAAATTTTAATATTTTACCTAGATCTGTTCGTAGTGTTCTCCCCAGCAAAATATAAAATGAAGTTTTCTTATTTCATTTAAGAGCAACCCAGTATATATCGGGTCTTCTTATTTTTAGTAGATTCGTTACGTAACTCTACGTATTCGGTTAAAGGTTCTTACACGTGTGTTGTGACGTCACCTGTCAGTTCTCTCCGTCCAAATAAGTTGAATTTTTGGCATATTTATTACTATGGAAATTTTCCTTCAAATGCTCACTGGGGAATGCCTCTTCTAAATGTCAATGCTTTGAATGGAAACCTCTCAGATATTCAAATTTAAGAAATACCAGACAAATGGAAGAAAATATGATATGAAAATACAAATTTTGTCTCTTGTGATACAGCATAGGAGTCCGATCCGTCCGAAGCCGCTGTAACTATGGCATCTCTATTTGGTGAATGTTGTCAATTTGAAAGTAGTAGAGTTGAAAAGGAAGAAAGAGAAGATGTCGAGAAAGAAGTAAATGGCTTTTCAGATCTATGGGCCAAATAAATTTCGCCTCAATCGTTCACTCAAGAATAAGGTTAAAAATCTTTTACCAAAATTGATACATTATGTATGTCCTAGAATACCCTAGATATATCCTAGAATCAATCTGTACTCCAAATTCTGTGATTTTCACTTTTTTGTATTGAACGCCTTTTTCATCTACTTAGAGGTAAATAGTATTGACTATTGTTTTATTATTTCAAAGGATTTGTTTTTTAAATAAAGTTACCAATCTGTGGGGGAGTGGATAATATGACGTTTAATATGGGTGCGTTAAGATTACCAAATTAGGACTAACACATTTTAATTCTGGAGTACTGTGTTGATGATGCGGGGCTGATTGCTGAAAACAGTATGGAAGATCTACAGTCCCCTGTATCTAAGATGATAGATATTTGTACGAGTGCGAAGAATGAGCTAATGATAAATGTAACTAAGTCTAAAGTCAGGGTGTTTGAAAAAGAGAGTACGAAAATATTGTGCGATATAATTGTGAATTATGAACACATGGAGCAGGTCGATGAGTTTTTGTATTTGGGAGTATGTTTACGAGACATGGAAAGACTAACAGGGATATTAAATGAAGGATGAATGCAGAAAACTGCAGTAACGGAGAAATAAACGCGGCTGACGCCAACAAAAAGTTGTCCAAAGAATCGACTAGCAGTCCACAATAGAGTGCTGATACCAACCCTGAAGTATGGCAGTGAGGCATGGAATTGGCAGAAGAAGGATGAAAGTAGACTGAATGCTTTAGAAATGAGATGTGTCGCAAAACCATGTATGAAAAAAGTTGAGATTCGTAAATAATTCAATGCTGATGTAAGCGTAATACGTTTAAGAAAGGGACGCTTAGATAGTTTGGGCATGTAGAGCGAGTGAACGAAGAAAAGAGTGTATGGAGAATATATGACGCGAATGTTAATGGGAGAAGCCGAGGACGTCAGAGGACATTGCATGATCAAGTGAATCAAATACTTGAGTCGGGCCATGTCAGAAGTCGGAATAACAGAAGAGAATGTATGAGACGTTGTATGAATGTAAATGAATCTAGAAATGTATGCCAAGATCTTTTATGTAAGATTTGTTTGCCTTTCTGCCTACCCCTGTGGAGAAACGGCAAGATGGTTAGTTAGTTACTTAGTTACAAATATATATATCGTGAAAAAACCATCGCCTAGAATATATTTTAAAATAACGTATTTAAAGAAAATTAATTAGCCCCTTGGCTACGGAGTTCGTCAAAATTGTAGGTGAAAATTTGTGTCATGTAACTAGGTATCCTATTGAATATTTTCTTCTTATCTTGTTTACATATCTTCTGAAATTTTACAATAATCGGGAAGAAAACACATTACTTTCAATGCTTCCTAAACAATCGAAATTGTGCTATCGAGTTTTTGCACGTATTTTTACCCTTTTGATGACGTTTAGAACCACGTGGAACACCCTTCCGTAAAGAAAAACAGCCAAAAATGATATTGGTGTCTTACAAAGCGCCGCGTTTCCACCCCTATGCCGACATTGACCCAGTTCCGTGTCTCCTGTATATAATTTACCCTATAAGTCTCCCTGCGTTGGTCGGGATTAAAGTTTCAGGGATATCGATCGTTTGGCCCTGCAATTCGGGGGCTTGTCGTGCTGGGAACTAAACCGCGCCCTTCCTCAATTCGTAGATAACTTGCAACTATGATGGTTAGAAGAAGGTTAATTGAAATTATATTTTTTGCAAAAAAGTCCGAATATCTTATGCAAGTCATTTTTAGAAGTACTTTCATAAAGAATAATTTTACAGTTAACTTTTACAACAGGTACATCACGCACAGAGCAAATAATAAATAGAGATAACTTAACATGCGAGGGGAAGAAACCGAAATAAGAGGGGCGCCAATTAAATCCAAAACGCTACTAAGTAAAAAG
Source organism: Halesus radiatus (assembly GCA_022606495.2). Taxonomy (NCBI): domain Eukaryota; kingdom Metazoa; phylum Arthropoda; class Insecta; order Trichoptera; family Limnephilidae; genus Halesus; species Halesus radiatus. The sequence goes on from JAHDVE020011144.1 coordinate 12,793, forward strand.
GTTCGGCTTGTTTATAAAAACCGAATATTTTGTGAGAGTATTTATTTTAACCCTTTTTATAAATGTTTTCTAATTTGCTTACCGCAGTCAAAATCAAGTGGAACAAACGTGGACGACAAAGAATTAACGTGGTGCCAAAAATGGCGTCACGTAACCTTTGCCTCTATCCGTCGACATCGTGCTAGGGTGAGTCTATCAATTCTGTGGTGACACGGTATGGTTGTGAAGCGTACAATACTCTTTACTCAATACCTATTTTTCGGAAAAATGGCATGGTGGTTAGTTAATTAGTTTTTTTCGTATCTTCTGAGATCCGCTTTGCTTATTAAGTAGGTACGGAAATTGTTTTATTATGAGAGCATAATATTTCAAAAAAATTAAGTGATAAAAAAACTGAATTTCTTTGTAAAAAATAATAATTCCGTTAGTAGAAAAATAAGTAAATAAAAAAAGTGTCTCTTTAATTTAGTCTTGTAGGTAGCATCCGAGAGATCACCCCAGAGACGTATAAATCAGAGACAAGTTTATTTCAAAGGCGTGATGCTTTCGCTAATTTCCTTAATAAAATATTTGGTTGAAACTCTCTGCAGATTTTATGTTTATTCCTTCCGAATGTTAGATTTTTTTTTTAAATGAACGCATGATCCTTATACAATATTAATTAACAAATTGAGAAAAAATATTTACTGCCCATTTCTCAGTATGTTCTAGTGGTGGGCGAAGCGGCTCGATTTAGTGAGCCGGATCACTAAATCGCGCTCTTTGTAGTGTACCGGTTCGGTGATCCGGCTCGATTGAACGACGGTTCGCGTCCCCCCGCACCATGCCCTCTCCCTCGCTCCCTTAGCCCTCCTAAAGACGTCCTTAAGACGCTCTTACACGACACTTTTATCTTCTAGTTTTCATTTGGATTGTCTTTACAGAGAGCTGATTTAGTGATCCGGCTCACTACACCGAGCCGCTTCGCCCACCACTAGTATGTTCACAAGACCTGTACAATATAACACATAGAATTCAGGTCATTATAAAACAATTAAGAAAACGTTGAAATTTAATGCGGGGAAACGGAATTTGACTCTAAGCACCTAACAGAATATAGAACTATTATCACAATTATTTTCTCAGTAAATCGGTTTCATTAGTAATAAATCTAGTCACCATCAAAATTGAATTTGGGTGGGGGTAAGTAGAATCATATAAATAAGTCGTCCAAACGTGGTCTAAACACAGTTTTAAAATGTCTTTGAACGCCGAAACAGCTGTCACAATAGTAACAACATCAAAAAACTAAAATACTTGCAGAACTTAATAATAACATTTTTAAATTTGATTTATAATACATTTAAAAAAAAAAAAAAATTTGTTCTACGAATTGATCACAAAAACAATGAATAATTAATAAAGTGAATACCAATCGTTTGAAGGAATTATAATTAATAATTTACTATCTTTTCACCTTTTTTCAAAATATTTTTCTTCATGCTTGTTTTATTACAATTGTATTTTATGTAGATAAGACTTACAAAACTGAGTGCATCGGTTTGGTTGTACGAAATCGCTCATTTTTACATATTTGTTTGATTACAATGTACATATCATCAAAATGTTGTATTTCTAAATACTTAACATTTAATATTTGCTTAATACGTATTATTATTACGATATTAAAATTATATTTTATATCTAACGGTAAGTAACTTACGGTAAGTAGGAATGTATGTTAGGCATTAGTTTTCATATTCCATGAAGGTGATTTGACTTTTGTTTTTATTTTCGCAGCAGATTTTTTTCTTATAGTTTTCATGTAATATTAACACGTGATGAATTCTTTTCAATATTTCGAGTATTGATTAAGTACTTGACTGTCCAGTGTCCTCCATTAGCAACCAAGTCGACCCTTCTCGCAATAACAATTTCAGTGAACCATTTCTAGTACAATCTTCCCGTTGGTTTCCGGCTGACTGCCTTGAGAATTCCCTAATAAAAGCGGACAAGGGGTTGAAACAGAGTTGCAAATCTCAAGGGGTAGTTAGATGGTAAATAATTGGACACGCAGGATTTGAAAGGCACATCGAATTAGCAGCGACGTTGCCTGAAATGGAAATATACCTATGTTTAGTGACCAGATGTGAAAAAGCAGTTTTTTTTACCTTCTTCTTCCTACGTGCTACGCTCCATTCAGCATCACCACATACTACAGTTGGGGATGCCATAGTACCACTAGACAGTTGAGAGCAGTTGGGACTCTTGAGCGGTATTCGCGTAAAAAAGAGTTTCTTGTAAGGGATTTTTAGTCTCATTTGGCTTGCAGAACGAGTTCAATTCTCACAGTTAACTGAATTATTCCATTTTCAACACAATGCTTAATAAAAGGGTATATTCTAATAAACTAATCATTTGCAATCCAAATTCACATTTGGCACACATCGTGAAGAGCAACAAAAATAAGATTAACTAGCTGAAAACCCCGGGAAAGACGAATAGAAAACGTGGTGGAGACATACGTCTTACCCCGTGGCTTCGAAACTTACGTACCTAACTGGTAACAGCGCATTTCCAATACTCGTACATTGTTTTGGGTTCACTTAAACAGCGATTATCCATTGGATAATTTAAATAAGAAAAACCTTCGATAAGTAAATACCCCAGAATATTACGACTTTGCATCAATGATCCAATCGTTTAAAATCGAATGCAAAAAAAAAATCCACAAGTTTTATATTAATAATCATGGAAAAAAATAATATTAACAACTCTTATTGAAAATGTATTACAGATACCTTATACATAAAATATATTTTTTTTTAAAACGGTCACAACCGGACGATACTCTGAGTATCGCTCTGGTGAAAGACCACCAATCAGAAACAAAACGTTGCTTTTTTTTTTTTTTTAATTTTTTAATCCAGAAAAAAAAAATAACATTTTCACTTACTTAACTAGAATTTTCAATTACATAATTTTTTTTTTACATTAAATTACTGCTTATATTACAATTCGATTAATCACTACATACAATATTATTATAAGATACAATTCTATACACTTTCACTATTTTCTTGTTTATGAATAAAAATGAATAATTTTTTTTTAAATTTACTCACACTTTTTTCATTTTTAATGTCATCTGGAAGGCAATTATACAATTTGCCTCCCTCGTAACTAATGGATTGCTTACCATAGTTGGTATGGATGGTGTTTAAATGTATGTTATCGTGTTGTCGTGTAAAATGTTTATGTACTTGTGACGTTTTAATAAATTCTGTATTTGTATGTATGAGTTTATTATTTATTTTGTATATAAGTAGACATATATTGTATTCATATAGTTTTCTTAATGTTAACAGTTTTGTTTCCGAATATAATTTTTTTGTGGATGTTTTGGGTCCGTAGTGAAATAATTTTTTGATTACCTTATTTTGAATTACCTGTAATTCATTAATGTATGTTTCATACGCATTTCCCCAGATTTCAATAAAATTGGCTTAAATTGGCTTTAGCCGTATTTAGTGACCAATTATAAATAGCCAGGTACTTCCCAACCTCCATAATAATAATAATTGGATGACTTGTATTGCGCCGGTTTTGTGCAAAATTACTTCAAGGGCGCTGTACAAATACTACTTGCTAGAGTTTATTTTATTATGTATAAACAGATAGAGAAACATGTTTACCTGGTAGGTCACTCCAGATTAAAATCTTAAATTATAAAGTTTTCACTTTCCATCCTCCCCATCTCCTTCCCCTCCCACTACCTTTATCCTCACAACATACCCCAATTAAGGATGCCATTTTAACACTGGCTCCAGAAAATTGGGAGCAATTGAGACTCACGTTCACCAATATAAAATATATTTTTAAAACTTCGTCCTGATCCCAGATCCCCTAGTCTTACCGTTACAAGTGCCTCTACCAATTGAACTATTGTGACCTATGTATTCGGTCATTTTTATCGTCTCATATTCCCAATATGAATTTTAAACATTTTCCTCTATGAGTTTTTGACTGCCATATTTTTGCTATAAATGGAAAGTTCTACTTGAATATATTTGCAACCTCGATAGTGTATCAGATATACCTATTCGATTCTTATTCATATGGGACATTTAAGTTGACTTTAAAGTCTGAAATGAATGTTCAAATATTTTTTGCTGTTTATTTAATTTACTGCTAATACTAATCCCCGATCGATAGCAGTGTGGTAAGGAACACATGAAGATAAGAAAAAATAAAGAATGCAGTAAAAATAAGATCAGCTGCTCAGATACAGAATGGCCTGATTTGATATTCCGGTCGTGGCAATAACCTTTTTATCTCGCGTGTATTTCAAATTATTTCATGAAAATCCGAAGTTAGCGACGGTAGCCGTTCTATTATCAAACAAAATGTACGAATATTTTCCAAGAAACACTCAAATAAACTTAATGCAGTAGAGGTGGGGTCGTATATGCAGTAAAACCCTGCATGACCGTATTGCGAATGATGAGATCCCAATAGAATGCACGACGGGTAAACGTATTGAAGAAGGGTAAAAATGAGACGAAGGAAGTTGTTTCTGGGTCAGGTGAATAAATGACGCGCAAGTGGTTAGTGAATTAAGTCAGGGACATCCGAAGAAAATACGGTAAAGGGTCGGAAAAATAATATATAATACTTACGTGAGTACAACAAGTAAGGCGAGCCAGAATAGGGATGTGAGGAGTTTGATCGTCTCAGTTAGATGGATTTAATCATTTTTAAAAATACACTTCAAGTTTTAAAACTTAAAAAAAAATATATATATATTTGAAGCAATGTTTGTGCCTACACGATTATGACTTAAGTAATAATTCTCTTAAATTATAAGTATAATCCATTTACATAATGAAAATGTCAGTATGACGCATATAGTACATGAATAATATCAGTGTTTACAGTCTTCCTGTTCTG